>CAJHNH020003635.1:571323-616323 GCA_905116865.2 Candidula unifasciata | reverse complement strand
ACCCGGTCGCGAAGTCAGGTTTAGCCAACTACGCCAGCGAGCGGGGCTTAGTTTTGAATAAACTGCTATCTACAGTTGTTTGGGTTTTGTGTTTGCTTAGTTGTCAGGTGTCGAGAAACAAGTCCCGTTGTTTTGGTGGGCCGCAGCTGTGAAAAAGTGGAGAAACACTGCTATAGAAGATCTACCGGTTTTTTTTTTTAAACACACCACACACATCGCGGAGAATGTCAAATGCTAATATAATAACTGTATGATAGACGATATATTCAAGTACGGACAAGTAAATTCTAGGCGTGTACATATGTTACACACACAAATGCAGACAATTTTCGGCAGATGTCGCATTCACACTTGCAACGCTAGCACAAGCAGACTGAACAAGTATTGAACTGTCCCCAGCTGTGCATGTCCAATGATCTGCATTCATAGACACCTGATGTTGCCCTGACATTGCATGCGAAACATATGAGTAATTTGTATGCCGTAGGCTAAGGGCAATAAATGTGTGTTTTGTTTTCACATCCCATCGCTTTACAATATATGTTTACATACATACTGGTTTTGAAAAAAAAAAAAAAAAGATTCGCTGTTGCTTGAAAAATAACTAAAAATGACTGAGAGGAGAAATGAAGAGGGGAAAAAGGATAGAAACGAAGAGACATGAGGGTGAAGGAGAAGAAGGACATGAAAGAATGGAAGAGAAAAGAAGAGAGGCGTAAAAGAGAAATAGTATAACAGGGAAAAGATTGAAACAGAAGGGGAAAGTTGATAGGAAGACAGGAGAAGCAAAACGAGAGAAAAAGGCGCGAGACGAGCGAGCGAATGTAGAAGCCAAATAAGGAAGTCAAAAGGGGGTGTGGGAAGGGGGGGGGGGATACTGATAAGGATGAGAAGAAGATGTGGATTATAAGGAAGGGGATATACAGCAAAAGGGCACCACATTGAAGGAATATAACTTTTATACAAGGCGTACAAGGCGTACCATACATTTCCATGCACAGGATAAACAGACAAATCACCAACGCTATTACAAGCTTAATTCCACCTGTGCTTACACATGTTCTTCTGTTGTGGAAGACACTCATCTTAATGTGTTTTTAAAGGAAAAAAAAAGTGTTCTTTTTAATAAAATTATTTTTCAAATGAAATGAGCTCTAACGAATACCATTGTTTTGAAAACATGTTACGTTGCGTTCTCTTCACTGCTGAAGAACTCGTATTTTGTTGTTGTTTAAGTATACAGAAACCATGAGTTGTTAACCCTTTGGCTGGGTACTGTGAATATCGCAACCCTTCAGGGTTGATTCCATGATAGATACCGTAAATCTAGGAGAAATGTGGCTTTTCGGCCTACCGCTGGGCGTGAACCCGGGCCGCAAGAAATTCGTCACCCGGTCGCCAAGCATGTCAAGTTTAAGATACTGAGCTATTAAGCCGGGCTAGAATCTCATATAAGAACACCTAAAGATATGCTTGTAAATGCGTTAGTAATAGGCCCCTCCTATCCCATGTATGAACTCTTATGGGACAGCCTGTATAAAAACTGAAAATGCAACTATGTGTAACATCGCTGGAAGTTGCTACTGACTGAAGACGGAAATTCAAGCAGCTTAAAGGAGTGGTTTGAATTATTGTAAAGAGGAGATTGCATTTCGAGTGGGTTGTAACAAAAGCCATCTCCACTAGTAAATAGATCGGAAAATCCCAGAAAAAAACATGACTAACATCTGGGTGTTGTCTCGTTTAAGGCTGTCTCTAGAATGGGATAACTCAGCTGTTCTCACACAGTTTTAGAGCGTTTTACCTTTTGTCACCAGCCTAAAATAGGTTCAATGAAATATTGGAAGTAAAGGCGGTTTTCGTGATGCTGACGCACTTATCAATCGAGTTCCTACTGGTTCTTAACAATATTGCTGTAATACGATATGCCCGTGAAGACTGTTACTGGTAACACAGGAACTGGAACTCTGCTGAAGATAGGGACAGAGCGCTTATGGAAATCTCCCGCGTGTTGCGATGTCGATTCTAAATTCAAAATTTCAGCAGACGATGATGAGAATATAAAACAAAGTTAAATGTAACAACAACCCAGAAAGCAGATTTGCTGACCACACGTGGTCCGAGTGCCCAATGGTCTACGAATTATTTGTCTCTAATAACCTAATCTCTATTCCCATGTGGGACAAATTTTTCATCATTCTATAGCTCGACCCTGGTTGTTGCCGGGGCCCCTAATATAACCTGACGGTTTAACGGAGTTTCTGGGACCTCTCCAGGGTAATCATCATTCCAATGGTGGCACTTTGTGTCACCGGGTGTTTATCGCCCAGTCTGATGTCCTGGTGGGGTCAAAAGTCGGTCATTATTTCTCCAGCACCATATGTCCAATGTATCAAATGCACGAAAGAGTCCTTCAATATTTCTGTAAACTACGAGATATAATAATTTTTTTTTGGTGTCGAAATTTATAGACATGAAATAGCTGGGTTTGCTTGTAACAAATGCAGAAACCTTCTTCTTGTTGTCTTTGTTCTTGTTGTTCTTGTTCTTGTTGTTCTTGGTCTTATTCTTCTTGTTCTTCTTGTCCTTGTTATTCTTCTTCTTGTTATTCTTCTTGTTCTTGTTCTTGTTCTTGTTCTTGTTCTTCTTGTTCTTCTTCTTCTTCTTCTTCTTCTTCTTCTTCTTCTTCTTCTTCTTCTTCTTCTTCTTCTTCTTCTTTTTCTTTGCATTAATCGCCAGTAAACTCCGGCGGAAAATCTTGTAGTTTGTTCACCTCCTGGACTTAAGTCTTATTCCAGAACCAAAGTGTTGCTTGCACATTCGTCTTACATATCTGGATTTTTTGTGTATGTAGACAGATGAACTCCGAATTTAAAGTAAGCCCCCAATTAGTCGACTCTTACATTCTGCTTGTTGGATAGTCAGTCGGTCTCTTCTTGTTTCCCCCCACAATGGGACCCGGGAATCCACAGGGGGAGGGGGTTGTCCAGAAATGATCCTACATTCAATATGCAGTTCTCAAAAGCCGTTTGTATGGCTACTCATATTGATCCCTTACTAGACTGATTTATGGAAAATATTTTGTTGTTGTTCATCATGCATTTATCGTCGATGGTCACTTGCATACATTCTATTTAGGTTTCAATTATTTAAGAGTGTGTATGTGACTTCCTTGACTTGATGTTTATAGTGATACTTTAAAACAGCAGTGGGCCGTAAATAATGAATGACTTGAACGACAGGTTCAGTCACCTCAGGCCTTGCTCTAAAATGTTAAAAGTGCAGGTGCATGAGATGAATCATATAGAGCAGTTTAGAACTTGAGAAGGCCCTTCACTATCTGTGTGAACCAAAAGGCATATATCTAAACGTCTCCTCTAATGTACAGATATACTTGATTAAAAAAAAAAAAAACACACACACACACAATTGAGGGTACTTAATTTATAACTTACCCCTGACGTCACGACAACGTCACGGGAGACATTCCCAATAAATTCTAGGGTGTTCAGGTTGTAGTTTCTCGCGATTTATCTACAGCCAAGTTTAGGGTTAGGGTTAGGATTAGGGTTAGGGTTAGGGTTAGAAGACACCAGATGAAAAACTCAAAAACAGCACCACACAACAGCACACTTGCACCCCTTGAAATAATGGACTGTCAGGTCAGCTGTGGATTTCCCCACGGGAATTTCGTGTTTGGGGTACGTTATAAATTAAGAACCCAATTGAGGAAACTAACACACTGGCGTACTTGTTTAAACTCGGTTTCCCAACACAATGTTCTAGACAAAACCCATCGGTTTCCCAACACAATGTTCTAGACAAAACCCATCGGTTTCCCAACACAATGTTCTAGACAAAACCCATCGGTTTCCCAACACAATGTTCTAGGCAAAACCCATCGGTTTCCCAACACAATGTTCTAGACAAAACCCATCGGTTTCCCAACACAATGTTCTAGACAAAACCCATCGGTTTGCAAACAAAACCTCGGTTACTGAGCAGCATGTCGTGAAAATTCGGCTTTCGCATGAGGAGATTTTGGCGGGGAAAAGCAGCTTCATGTTCACGCAGACTCCACGAAAGTATGGTGTCTTTGAATATATACATATTTTTGTATACAGCACTCGTGTCAACACATAGAAAACATTTGGGGTAAGGAGGTTCGGCATATATATGTATATATATGTATATATGTATATATATATATATATATATATATATATATATATATATATATATATATATATATATATATATATATATATATGTTTTATACATAGGCACACACACACACACACACACACACATATATATATATATATATATATATATATATATATATATATATATATATATATATATATATATATATATATATATATATATATATATATATATATATATATATATATAATAGGCAAGGGGCCTCGATGGGCCAAATCCTAGTTTAAGAGAATAATAATAATGTGACGAATGATAACAAACATTCCGACTCCTTGAGGTTCATTGCTGCAGATACCACCCGCCTCCATTCATCTCTCTGGTTGGCCTTCTCTTTCCAGTTGGTGACACCAAGTGTTTGTAGTTCGGTCTGGATATTTTCTCTCCCTCGTTTTCTTAGTCTGCCTCGTCGCCTACCACCATTCAGCTCCCTTGTGTTAACAGTTTTTACCGCTTTTTCTTCTGAGATTCTTTAAATATACCCCAGCCATTTCAGTCTATTAGCTCTCATGATGCCAGTGATCAGTGGTGATTTAAACAAATTGAAAATTAAATTGCTGCTTTTCGCTCTCCATTCCCTGCTGTTTGCATCACTGATGGGTTCAAATCTTCGTCGTAAGACTGTTTTCAAAATTTGTAATAAGGCTTTATCTCTTTTAGTTGTGCTCCAAGTTTCAGAGCCATATAAAACGACTGGTCTTATCAACGTTTTATATATTTTGATCGTGATGTTGCGAGAAAGACACTTTGACTTTCTCAGATGTTGAAGGGCTTTAGTTTCTTCTCTCAGCATGTTGGGGTAATTGAAGTTTGCACCCAAGTGCTTATATGTTTATAAATAATTACAAATAATATAAAGCGCATAAACAAACACTTGTAAAAAGATTTTCTTCATATTTAGTTTAAAGGACGCTAATTAACATCCTAAAAAAATAACTTGGGGGGGGGGGGGGGGGGGGGGGCAAAAGTTTTATTGGCCATCGGGTATCGGCGTCTCTGATGTACAGATACGTTTAAGTAAAAAACACCTACTAACATAACTTGGCGTAGTTGGTTAAACACACACACTCCCTCTCTCCGTCTGTCTGTCTATATCTCTCTCTCTCTCTCTCTGTCTCTCTCTCTGTCTCTCTTTGTCTGTCTTTCTCTAACACGCACAAGTACACAACAGCAATCCATAGTTGCATTGTTGACTATTTACTTAAAGCCTACATCAACACAGCCATCACAAACGGACTCCGGAAAGAAGCTCCTCAGAAGCGTGTTTCCTCTCATGTTATCCATGGACAAACCTACAGAAAACATTGGAAATCGATCAGATGGGCAGCTAGATTAAGACGGCTGGCTCACATAGCTTGTAGATCGGGAAAAGCTGTTGATTACGCGATGTTAAATTCTGAGCCGGCCTTGTACAAAGTCTTCTCTGCTGCATTAGGAAGTTAGATCTGCCAACTTATGCGTGTCTCTTGCCGGCTGTGTTGACACAGCTGCGATCTGGCGATTGAAGAAGTGCATCGCTGTGTGTCGCCGGTTAACTTGTTGCTGATGTGCTGTGTAGGCGGTGACGGGTGTTAAATGTGTGGATTGGGTTAAGATGTGTGGATTGGGTTAAGTTTCCTAACATTGAGTGGATTATTCGAGTAATGAAGATTCTGACATTTAAATGATTGTACGTTACTCACAAAGTTATTTTCCTTGTGGTGTTTACAGACAAACGAGGTACATAACAGTAAGTATATTGAGTTAATCGCATTTACATATGTCTCTTTAACTCTCTAGCGCCGACAAAACACAAAAAGGGTTCTTTTCTGGTTATTCACCTTATCTTGGGCTATCCGATATTTAGCGGGGATTTCACAGGGAAAGTCCAATAGCATAGGGTGTTATGGTATAAAATGAACACCGATTAACACCAACCCTCCCCAACAATATTGGACTTTCTCGGGAAAACATTAAGCCTGGGAGTCCATGAGATGAGGTGAACTAAAAGAAAAGTATCCCGATAAACCACCGTATAAGTAAAGGACCTTTTACACGCCGATGGCGCGTTGGCTTACTAGGGCTATACAACTAAGTTTACCTAGGAGTCAACATTTTGAAAATGGAGAATGGTCACGGGCTAGAGGACCAGGCTGCAGCATAGAAAGATGGGTGATTCAATACGTTAGTTGTTGTGCCACTTGCTAGTCCTCCGCGGGCCAGACTGGGATATCCCTGGCTGATGATGACAGACCCATATCTTTATCAACTTAGATGGGTACTGTGGTCAGCATCATGGTAGCCATTGTAGGCAGAGCCATATATTGACCAGATTTCCGGTCAAAATGGACGCTAGGCAGGGCCACTGTTCGAAGCCGAGGCAATTTTTTTGCGTCTGTCTTCGGACGGTGGCCGGTGCATTTTTGCTCCATTTGTAGACTGGATATAGTTTAGTCCCCCAGCTTCTGAGTTAAATGCATGGCGTGAGACTGTGAGCTGCAGATTTCATTTGGAATGTTTTTTCGACTGTCACTAACGTGGTGGTGTGAACTGTAGATTCATAAAATGGCGCGATGCCTGTCGTGCAATGTTGGTGGTGCTGGTATGTGATTAAAATTGATCGCGTGGGCAACTACTGATCTGTTGGTGACTTCTGCTACCATCAATGATAAACTGCATTTCTAATGTCAGACTGTGTTAGCACTTCGGATGGCTACCGTATGCTTTAATGCGAGTGTATGCTAGATATGCTGAGACAGCAGTCTGTCAATCTTTCCACAAGGACTGTGATAAACATTCTGTGTGTTTTTCGTTGGCACAGGAGCGGAACAAAGATGGGGTGACCCGTTTGCTATGAAGCTGAAACTAAGTCTACCAGACTACTAGACTACCATTGTAGGTAGGATGGATCCCGGAGCCAAGATGAATTATTCAAAAAATCCACTTCTGTGTAAATTGAGCTCAAGATCTTTGGATCGACAACAGGCAAGCGTCTATTTATGGTCTTGAGGTTTTGAACAGCGGATCAACATCATGGCACACGGGTAGTTACCCATAAGTACTCCGTTCTTCTTCTAACTCAAGTCTGAGTACGAAGAAGCTAAGCACAGTGCACAGGCTCTGTAGCACAGACGAGGATCCAAAAAAATAAATAAAAAAAAACTGGGTAGATTTTTAACTCAAAATTGTGCTCGGGCGGCGTCGTTAGGCCACTCTTTTCGATTTCCAACTGCCAAGTGATTTTTTAACGTGCTTAACAATGCACACGGGCGTCCGGTCTCACTACCCAGAGACTAGGGGGAATTACTAGAAGTCCAAGTCCAGGTGAAAAAATCCCAGCCTTTACCGAGGATTGAAACCGAAACCTCTATCACTCCAGGCGGACACCATGCCTCGAGACCACGCAGCCCCCGCCCACTTTTATTTATAGTTATATCTATATAACTTTTTTTTTTTAAAGATTTCATAATTTTAGACACTTGCAATAATAATAATAACAAACATTTATTTTTTCTCATAAATTGTCGAATACTATTTTATTTTAAAGGAGGGGAGATGTTGACGGGGGAAAAAGGAAGGGGGGGGGGGGGTGGTGGAGAGTAAAACTGACTTGCTTGGGATGTCTCTTTTCAGCGCAAGATATTAGGGTCTCCCTACTGATAGAGGAAACACGATAGTGCAGTTGCTGGCACACACTTGCCAGCATTGGAGGTCAAAGGGTCCATCCAGGCAACATTTTAATATTGACATTTGCACAGATTTGGCACTAAGAAAATGTTAGGGGAGGTAAAAGTGGTCAGTGTGATTCTGACCACACCAAGTGCCGCTTGACTTACACATTATGCGGCTGTCAGGATAAGTCTGAAACGTGATGCAGAGGCGCCGTACCGCGCACTGTAGCGAGCCAGTACCAGAGCTCATATGTCACCTATGCGAACCCTGCAAAAGGGTCGTTCGATCCAGAAAGGGCCGCAACCCACAGTTCAAGAACCGCTGTCCTAGAAACAGGTCCCAACGGGGGTCCTGGCCAAGATATTCTGTTTTAAAAAAAAAAAAAAACGTTAAGTTATCTCATGGCTCGTTTTCTTTGTTTAGGGGAAAACTAGTAAAAACTTTCTATGACCCAGATGCAGAACTGTCAGTTGATTGATTGAATCGTGTGTGCAATTTTAAACAGTTTCACTCATTAAATTACAACCATTTTAAATATTTAAAGTATGACAATTTTATATTTATCTGAGTAGGTATTCGTGTTTCTGTGTGTGCGTGTTTGCGTGTTTTTTGTTTTTTTTCAATAAATAGTATAGATAGGATCACTATGGAGAGATAATGTCCAGGCAGACCTGCAAACACTTGATGTCACCAACTGGAAAGAAAGGGTCAACCATAGAGATGAATGAAGCCGGGTGATATCTGTAGCAGTGAACATCAAGGTCTTAGAATGCTGAAGAAGAGGAAGTATAGTTAGGATCTATGTTTCCTTAGAAGTCGGAATGCATCTACCTTAGAGGCGAGGAACCAACTGTCCGCATACACATGAGCCATATCTATAAAACGGATGTACACGCTAAACTGAACTCCGGGAGCAACACCAAACAACCATGACTTTCCCCCAGAGTTTTACACCCGGGTAACCTAAAGAAGAAGAAGAAGAAGAAGAAGAAGAAGAAGAAGAAGAAAAAGAAGAAGAAGAAGAAGAAGAAGAAGAAGAAGAGGAAGAAGAAGAAGAAGATACAATATATGCCTGATACTTTTCAAGCTCATATAAAATTGTAACCATTGTGAAAGCGCCACGCAACTTGCGAATAAGTTAAAGGGCATCAGCACTAGCCATGAGGCCCTAAATCCTCAGGCTCATGCCCCCTCCCCCCACTCCCCCCACTCCCCCCCACTTCCCTCTCCCCCGTCTACACCGTCCTAAACAACGGTACATACAGACAGCAGTGTCAGTATAAAGCTAGATTTATGACCAAGTAAATGATACTTTACGCATGTCTTCGATTCGAATAAAACAAAGTGGCATCACTCCCACCCCCCCTCCACCCCCACCACTCTCTCCCCCACCCGTATTGTTACACTTATCTTCTCTACCCCATTGTTACCTCAGTTACTTCTCTCCCTTGCTGATGTCAGTTTAAAACCTAAATCCTCAGAATACCCACATAATCTAGTGTTACTGTCCCACAAACAGCGGTTCCGAAATATTTACAGGCTAGAGTTGCAACAGTTATGTGGCTAGGACTGCGTACGAGGGTTCCGGTTACAGTGAACTTTAACTTGTATCGTTGCAGTCACAACGATGCGCAACCGACGTGTTGAAATTACAATACACATTTGAATGCATTAAATTTACAACGATACAGAACTGGGAGAGTAAAGTTTACAGGGACACGTAGCTAGAAGAGTTTAAATTATAGTACGCCACAAACAGCAGTTCAAATGTACACCGTTAGGGGCGTTAACGTTACGACATAACTAACGCTACTGGATTAGTTGGACTTGCAACGAGACACAACGGAAAGTTCAAAGCATAGGTGGGCAAACTATGGCCCGCGAGGCAAAACTGGCCCGCCGAGCAGTTGTTACTGGCCTGCCAGGCAAGTGTAAAATTACTGTATAAGATGGGCTCCCTCCTTCCCCACTTTCCATTACTAACACGAATTATGCAAATAACCAGATTGAACAGAAACAGTTTGGACTATATAGAAGGGCTTCACTGGGTGAATGAATCTTGGATAGAGGCGTACCGAATGGTTATAATCTTAGATTATCTCATAGACATATTGTGTTACGAGGAAATCTGAGTGTTTTTGTTTATAATGGAAATTTTTGATTCAGTATGGTTCGCCACCAGGTTGGTAATTCTAAAAATGGCCCGCAGAAAAAAATGGTTGTCCACCCCTGGTTTAAAATTACACAGAAACAGGATTGGGGAGGTTAACATTAGAGACGACCGACCGACCGACATACAGACAGACAGACCGACCGACCGACCGACCGACCGACCGACCGACCGACCGACAGACAGACAGAGGGAGACAGACAGAGGGAGACAGACAGAGGGAGACAGACAGACAGACAGACAGACAGACAGACAGACAGACAGACAGACAGACAGACAGACAGACAGACAGACAGACAGACAGACAGACAGACAGACAGACAGACAGACAGACAGACAGACAGACAGACAGACAGACAGACAGACAGACAGACAGACAGACAGACAGAGAGAGACAGAGATAGATAGATAGATAGAGGAGAGAGAGAGAGATAGAGAGATAGATAGATAGATAGATAGATAGATAGATAGATAGATAGATAGATAGATAGATAGATAGATAGATAGATAGATAGATAGATAGATAGATAGATAGATAGATAGATAGATAGATAGATAGATAGATAGATAGATAGATAGATAGATAGATAGATAGATAGATAGATAGATAGATAGATAGATAGATAGATAGATAGATAGATAGATAGATAGATAGATAGATAGATAGATAGATAGATAGATAGATAGATAGATAGATAGATAGATAGATAGATAGATAGATAGATAGATAGATAGATAGATAGATTACGATAGATAGATAGATAGATAGATAGATAGATAGATAGATAGATAGATAGATAGATAGATAGATAGATAGATAGATAGATAGATAGATAGATAGATAGAAAGAAAAAAAAGAAAGAAAGAAAGAAAGAAAGAAAGTAACCGTTTTCATGGGTTAGGCAAGCTAGCCGAGTTTTCCAAGTTGTATTGACACATACTAGAACAAATATCCTTTTACTGGTTGAATTGAAGCGAGGAAGTCAAGCTGACTTCAGACAGGCGACAATAACCTCGTGAATCAAGCCACACCAGCCTGGGATTTCCTGTCTTGCGGGCTTCTTTAATCAGTAAGTGCACCAAAAATTACAGGAACAGAATGTTTAGCCTAAGGCTAATGCTAATATATATATATATTAAAAAAGTAGTAGGTGAATGAGCGTTTCAACCCCCCCCCCCTCCCACCTTGTTGATCTGTAACTATGGTGACACTTGAGGTTTCTGCCAAAGCGAGATTATTATCATAGCCATCGCTTTTACATCCCTGAATATTTTCAGGTAGCCATTGTAAGTCATGTAGCTTTAGAAACTGAAGTCATTTAAAATGAGGTAAAAGTAAGCTGAAAAATAAAATAAGCTGAAAATATTGCTCCAGAGAACTAACTGCTGAAAACAAAATGAGTACACAATAACAGAAAAGGAATACATATGTTTTAGATTGCCTACATGTGTATTATCTTTGCTAGAAAATGCAGATGAAGAAGAAAAAGAAGAATAAGAAGAAAGAAAAAAAGAAAGAAAGAAAGAAAGAAAGAAAGAAAGAAAGAAAGAAAGAAAGAAAGAAAGAAAGAAAGAAAGAAAGAAAGAAAGAAAGAAAGAAAGAAAGAAAGAAAGAACAAGAAGAAGAGGGAGGGAAGAATAAGAAGAGGGAAGACGAAGGAGGAAGAGGAAGAAGAAGAAGAAGAAGAAGAAGAAGAAGAAGAAGAAGAAGAAGAAGAAGAAGAAGAAGAAGAAGAAGAAGAAGGGAGGAGAAAAAGAAGAGGAGGAAGAAGAGAAGACGAAGAAAAAGAAGAAGAAGAAGAAAAAGAAGAAGAAGAAGAAGAAGAAGAAGAAGAAGAAGAAGAAGAAGAAGAAGAAGAAGAAGAAGAAGAAGAAGAAGTAGAAAATGGAGAAGACTAGGGGAAAAAAAAAACAAAAAAATTTGCTATATCGCATGTCTGACCAACGGAATGTCACAAGTCTGTACTTTTCCCGTTCAAGAAGCTAACAAAGCGCTTTTCATTTTTCTGTCAAATGTTCTCTCTCCAACACATAAAGCATTATCTTCCTGACATACTTTGCATGCGTGAGTGTTACTCGGGAGAATTCCAATAGATTTGCCGGGAATGCTAGGGAAGGGAACTAGGGCGGGGCGTGGTCTTGGCGTAAAAATGCATCTTATCGTGCGGGGACAGTCGATGTATACTTCCTGTATGTGCTAGACACTCGAGTTGTTCTCAAAGTACAGTATGTGTATGTGTGTTGTCACTTAGAGCTTTCTATGTCATCTCGTTGTAAGAATGGCTATGCCAGTTGTGTGAGCGTGTTAAGTGCTCATACATACGTAACACATTGCTTTTCCACCTAGAGAATACAAGTGGCGGTACTAACCAAAATATTGTCTAATCGTCGATGTTGTGTAAAAAAGGCATGAAAAGGTGCCAGTACTGCATACTGTGCGTAGCACCAACAAAAAAAAAAAAAAAAAAAACCAAAAAAACAAAAAACAAAACAAACAACGAAAAGCAACCTTACACACATACATGCATTATATATTTGCATGACGACTGACAGAAAGAATGGACCTAATCACGTGTGATGAACGAACAGCAACAGGATTGCCGCATTTTGTAGAATAATAAAAGTAATGACGATGCATTGTTTGTTTATAACAGCATTTTTACCTACTTATGGTCTGTAAAATGTTTATAATCAGCATACTAAAATTACTCCATAGGACCAAAATTTCGCCTAAACAAAACCGAGGAATCTGAGGGAAATTGAGTATCTGGCAATCCTTGGTGTAGGGGGAAGGGGGGGGGGGCGGAGGGGGTGAAGAGGAACACAGAATGTAAAAGTACTTCTGAGATTAGCAAAAGGTCGTTGTTGAGAACATGTGGAACCGGCAGGTCTTCAACCTTAAGTATGTAGATAAAGGTCACTGCCAGTTTTGAGATGGCAAACTTGTATGCGCGCCCTAGGGTGGTAGACCGTGTTACTAGCAGACAGGGATTGGTTTGTCTGGAAAAAAAGGTGCCAGTACTCACGACAGAGTGTTTAAAAAAAGGTTAGAGAGGATAGTCATTTCTATAAATAAACAGAGGGGTAACCTTTGAGGCCGTTAAATCTTATGAATTGATCAAGTAACAGAAAGTGAATTGATCGGCACTCATAGAAAGAAGTAGAAAGATAGAAGAACACACTAGACAACATAAAAATCGAAAGCTATAGTTGCCGTGCCGGGAATTGAACCTGTCACCTCCAGACGGCATCTGCGCCTCGCCATGACTACAAGTGCACTAAGAACATGGTCAACTGGGCACCCCCAAAAGAGGGGATAGCCGCGTTTAAGTCATAGATAAAACGCCGTAGACGTGTAGTCCCTTGTGATTTAGGGGGCGAATTAGTCGGTGGCACAGTTATCTTGATAGACTTTGCTGCGTATCCTTTACAGGACGTTGCAGAACCAAACCCAGCGGTTTTTTTCTGAGGTGGCTTTCTAGGCAAATTTCACGTTAAGTAGTTCGCCATTGCTTTCTTAAGGGGCAGCTCTAGTTGCCGCAGTCGAAACCAAGGCAAGACAATCTGCTGCCAAATCGTCCGCAGCTGGAATTGAACCCGGCACCGCTGCATTGCGAAGTATCTTGATAAATCGCCTTACAATAATGTGACATGGCCATCGGCGGGTAAATGGAACTGTTGCATAACTTACCCAAGCTTGTTTTGTCTGTTGTGTGTTTTTTTTTTCTAGGCACATTATAGGGCTGAGTGGTGTCGGGGTATGGTGTCCGCCTCGAGTACTAGAGGTCCTGGTTTCAGGCCACAGTTAAGGCTGGAATTTTGTTTCCACCTGGACGTCTAGTAATTTCCTCTGGTCTCTGGGTAGTAAGATCGGACGTCCGTGTGTATAGTTGCGCAGGTAAAAAAAAAAATCCCCTGGCAGTTGGAAATCAAAAAGAGTAGCCTAACGGCGCTGCCAGGGAAAAATGTAAATTAAAAAAAATTACCAAAGATTTTCAGGATCATCGTCGGCGCTACGGAGTTCGTCGCACTGCTCTGGGATTCTTCGGACTCAGGTTTGAATTAAAAGTAAAACGGAGCACTTATTGGTTACTACCCTTGTGTCATGGCGGCATTCGAGGCTTAGGCGTTGCGAGTCCGACTCGTATTCCAACGTACCGCGATCAAAACCCACTGCTAGTTGCATGGATTTTTATCATAGTATGGGGCGTCGCAGGTCGACACAGTCTAAAATGGGTACCAGGATGGCTGTCCTGGGGAAGTAAAGACGGCTGGCGTAATGCTGACCAACTTGCCCCCCCCCCCTCCGCCCCCCTCCCCGAGTGCCGATGGTCTGTACAAATATGGGCGCTCTTTCCATGTACCCAATGCGCTCGTCAACTTTGCTGAAGGTGACAGGGGTGTCCCCGTGTACTGTGTACTTTGAAAAGCTTTCAACATACTTTTCAGCGGCCGTTGATATCGCATGTTGTATATTTCAGGATACCAGCACTTTTAACGGTCATAGAACATGCAGAACTGGCCCTAACACAAACCCTTCTACGCGTGTGCTGCAGCCTATGTCCCAGGCATTCTCTTTCTCGAAATGAACACGTAAATAGATGACAGGGCACAAAGCCTTTTAAAAAAAAACAGTACAGAGAGGACACCTTGACACCCCTGCGACTTACGAGTTGCCCGTCTCAAAGGTTCAGGTGCAGACGGAAAGTCTAATCACAGTGTCCTGACCGGACTCCGTCAATCATAAGTGTGTAGGTGGGCGGAGCTAACCAAAATGGGCCTGGAAACGTGAGAAGTAATCAAGCATACACTTCGTCCTCGTTCTCATCGTCTTATCTGCCTATCAATTTCTATGTTAACGACTAAACATACACAAAAAGCAGCATGTGTTTTTCACCCTTGCACAATGTTAACTATGTGCTTGTATCCCATAATTCGCAATCAATATACACAGAGCATATGTCAGTTAACTTATTAGGCCGGCAGCTGTTTTTCATTATTTCAAAGTACATGTATTTCGCTAACTTAGTGCTCTCCAACCTTTTTCAGGTCGCCCCCCCCCCCCCCCCATGAGTATGTGGCAAGACCTCCACGCCCCTTGCGTATGTGACAAGACCTCCATGCGGCCCCCCTCTTTTGTGAGTATGTGACAAGACCGCCCCCCCCCCCACTTCCCTTGCGTATATGGCAAGACCCCACAGTCCCACCCACGACCCCACCACCTTTGCGTATGTGACAAGATCTCCACGCGCCCCCCCCCCCCCCTTTCCTCAAGTATATGACAAGACCCCCCCCCCAAACCCCACTCCACTTGAGTATATTGCAAGACCTCCCCCCCCCCCACACGACCCCCCCCCCTCCCCACATTGAGTATGTGACAAGACCCTCCACGCTTCCCTTGCGTATATGACAAAACCCCGAACACCCCCCCCCCCCCCCCTTTTTTTTCCCCATTTTGCGTATTTGGCAAGACCTCCTGTCACTTTCCAACATAAGAAAATGTGTTTAAAAAAAAGAGGAAAATAGGTTCGGCAACAAGAGAAACAGAGAGAGAGAGCTAGGAGATACGTCTGGATCAGGATATTGTCCTAATCTGTAATTACATGCGCGTGTTATCGTATTCATTAGATTTTTACCAGTACATGTAGGCACTGCTCGTGAAAACAATACTGTCTATGTCGTTGTGTTTAAAAAATAGTTTATTTATTATTACACTTAAACAAAATGTAAGTAAAAACGGATTATTACAAGTACAAATACATTCACTTTTCAAAATTGCCTGAAGCCCGCTTCCCTACCCAGTTGAAACATCCTGGCGCCCCCCCCCCCTCCCCCTTTCCACCAAGTTGGAGACCACTTCGCTAAAGGAAGTGGCCGCCTTTGTTTTTTGCCAGATGTAATTGATCAAAGACGCCTCCAGAAAGATTTGTTGAATAAACTAATGCAAAATAACACATTTTAAAAAAAAAACGGTTACCATTTCCTCAAATTAATTGTTTTAATGGATACCATCCAGTCATAACTGACTGTTAACGGATAGGGCGGTTCTATGGCTTAGACGTTTGTGATCGTTTTTCATAATCATAGCAAACCAGGGCAGGGTTGCCGAAACATAGGAGCTCAGGCACATTGAGGGGCCCTAATTTTTAAAACCTTTACTTCCTAAATTTGTTAAAGGGCTAAGCTACCTCTCTCTTCTCTCTCTTTCTCTCTCTTTCTCTTTTTTTTTCTCTCTCTCTCTTTCTATCTTTTTCGCTCGCTTTCTGTATGCGTGTCTTCTTCATCTTCTATCCCTCGTCATCTCTCTACCTGTGTGCGCGCGCAGTGTTTGTGTGTGTGTGTGTGCGTGTGTGTACGATTTGGCTTTGAGTCTATCATTCTAGATGACGATCTTGACTAGAGCTTTGGGGGTGGGGGCAGGGCGTATATTAGAAACCTCCTAAAGCAAATCACGCTAGGGCTGAATTTTTGTTTTTGTTTTGGAATTAGGCCTTATTTCTGGGGAACATATTATTAAAAGATGAACGAACTCCAGTCTCAGGAAGTGTGCAATCAAGGCAAGAGACAGAGCGTGTTGGAAATCCATTGTAGTTAGCCTTCATTGCAGAGATAGCAGTTTCAGCCTCATAACAATCGGGTCACCCCATAGTGGCTCAGTTCCTGTACCATCGAAAACCATACAGAATGTCCATCACTTGTAGAAAAATTGACACAGACTACAGTATCAGCATATCCGAAAGCATAAACATACATTAAATGCATCAGACAGCCGCTAGAAGTGCTAACGCAAACTCTCCTACGCTAGAAACACAGTTCGTCATCAATGGAAGCAGCAGTTACAACAGATCAGTAGTTGCATATGCGATTAATTATATAAGTCACCACCAGTTAGTTTTGTGGCAACAGGTCACACACCATTTTCTGAATCTACAGTTCACAACGAGATTAAATTATCATCAAACAACCTATCTGTGATAAGAATTCCCCTCAGGTGGGGAAATAAGAATAGTATCTAGACAATCGTTTGCATTATCAGTTATAAAACAAAACAAATAGCAATGTATCGGGCACATCATGGGGGGACGCGGACAGAAAGTCACCGAAATGGGAAACATGGGGTCTGAGGAAACGAGGACGCTGAAAAGAAACTCTAGGATAAACCTTTACGAGAGAGGTACTCGATTCGGCCCCTAATATCGAGAGGATTGCATAGAATAAGACGCAATGAGAGACCTGGCAGCGAGCCCTGTGTGACGTATAAGGGCAAAATAGACAACAATGATGATTATGATGATGATGAAACATGAGACAACACTGTAATAATTACAGTTTATTTATATTTGTAAATGATATTCAATTGACGTCAAAGTGGATTTTTAAAACAACCACACACACATATGCACGCGCACACACACACACACACACACACGCGCGCGTGCGCGCAAGCTGAAGGACAAAATAAAGCACAAAACCGCGTATAATAAATAAGAGTTCAATGAGAAATAGGCGCATGTTGTATATACATCATTATTACACACATACATTAGCCATAACCCATGCCATTGGCAAGTGGTTGGCCTCGCCGTGGAAACAGACCGGATATCAATGGCAATAGGCGGGTAGTCTGCTACCTAACTTCAAGAGGCCATGTGGTTTGCACTTGCTGAGTCCAAGGTCACACCAGACACGCATATGTAGATTATTCCGTTTAGACATATATGAAAAAATAATTCTGCTGTGAATACTGCCGCCTTTGTGGTAGGTGTTAAACAAAATTGTTAGCTTGTAAGGCCAAATTTAGATTTACGATTTTGTAGAGCCCTGAAGCCCCGACCGTTTCAAATGACACCAGTTAATCTAAAAAAAAAAAACCGTTAAAATATGTAAAGGCCCCATTTTCCAAGCCATGAGGCGTGTTGGGCATATAGGGCTAGACCTGATTTTTTTTTAGACCAATCGGCACTCTGTGGGTGATGTGGCTAACATCACACCAGTCGCCTTTACTTTCCAGGAATACACGTGGCTAGGTCGACGTGGGAACCAAGGTCATTTTTGAAGAAGAAAAAAAGTCCGGCTCCTTCAGGACCCAAACCCACGACCTTTCGATGTGCAGGCGAGCGTCAAGCTGTTACACCACAGCGGCTCCCAAAGCAAATACTCCTTTTAAATACAGTGGAACCTCGCTTAACGAGCATAATTCGTTCCAGAATCATATTCGTTAAGCAAGACACTCGAAAGAGCTTCCATATTTTTTTCAGGCCAGAGAATCGGCACTATGCGACACTAGTGGGGCCCACTTTTTTCTATTATATTATGGTGATGCTTCCCTATGGTCAGCATTACACCGTTTGTTGTATTTTACTTTCCTCACTTGACCTAGTACATACTGGTACTCCATAAGGACTCTTAGGGGGGGGGTCGTAGCTCTTGGTTGGGTCAAAAACTCTTCGATCACCGCAATCGATAGTGCCAAATACCATGATAAAAATCCACGGCAGCCAGCTGTGGGTTTCGTTCGCTTGTACGATCATATTGAAAGGCATATGTTGAGTTTTCTCTAAAATTGAGACGAGTCGGACTCACCTGGAAAAACGCTCGCTCTTTTAAATATATGGATCAAAGAAAACTAAAAATAACAAAAAAAAAAAAAGTGAGAAAAGTGTTTGCAAAATCACAGAAATTATATAATACTCTAAACAATTTGTTTTGCCTCCGTTTGCAATTTAATTGCTCGTTTTTCTCTCTTGATTTCCACGCTTTATCATCGGATCTAGTTGCGTATATGGAAAGAACTTTTCATATTTTTGTCGTCGGCACTAGCGGGACCAAGGTAATATGCAAAATTCTTTTTAGGCGCCTACAAAGCTGTGGGTTTCGCTTCGCCGGTATGACGACCCTTAGCTGCAGCTTATTTAGCTTATATGTAAACACATAATATGTATAAAATTACCGGCCTCAAGGGTTCCTCCTCTGTTTATTTAAATGAATGACGTGTGCACACCGGAACCTACCAGTCAAATACCTTTATTAATTGTTTGTGTATTCTAGACAAAGCATTAAGGTTTACTGTGTTCGTTAATTGTTGCTGTGATTGTTATTCGACATTTGCTTCGTTCATATAAATTTCTGTAACCTTTGTGCCATTTCAATGGTTTTAGATGAATTCTGTTCGTATTCCATAGTTGTTGATTTCAAGCTGTACGTTAGATATGGTCAATAAGACACCTTTCTTGCGGGGTGCCTAGTTGACCATATTCTTACTGCACTTGTTTCCATAGCGAGGCTCACACGCCGTCTAGAGGTGACAGGTTCAATTCCCGGCACGGTAACTATATCTTTTGATTTTTATTTTGTCTAGGGTGTTCTTCTATCTTTCTACTTCTTTCTGTGAGTGCCAATCAATACATTTTCTGTTTTTCTTTTTTTTCTTCTTCTTCTGCCTTTCTATCCCCCAATGAAGCATAGGCCTTCAACCAACTCATGCCAAGTCGTTCTATCCTTCGCCATTGCATGGAGCTCTCCCCATGTCCTTCCCATCTTTCTAACTTCATTCTCCAGCTCTTTTGACCATGTGTTTTTTGGCCTTCCTTTATGCCTATGCCCCTGTGGGTTCCAATGCAAAGACATTCTAGTTATGCTGTTCTTCTGTTTTCTCAGTGTGTGTCCTATCCAACGCAGCGTCTTTCCCTCACCTCTTGGTCCACTGGAGCCTGTTTAGTTCACTCCCAAAGCTCTGCATCTAGTTATTCTATAATACCATTTAATTCACTCTATTCTGCGCAGGCACCAGTTAATGAATGTCTATAATTTACTAGTAATTGCCTTGGTTGTTCTCTATGTTTCCGCCCCACACAATAGTACTGATTTGACATTAGAATTAAAAATTTTAAGTTTAGTATTTCTTTTCATTGCTTTTGACCTCCTCAAATTCCCTAGTGTGGAATGATTTCTGTTACTTTATTATATATGTAAACCCAGGACGAAGCGTAGCCTTCATACAGCACATGTTCGCAACCTTTGCGGCGTCGCGATCCAATTTGGTAACGCGAAGGGTTTTCTGCGGGTCACTGGGCAGTAGTAGCCTGCTTCTTCTTCTTCACGTTCGCTGGCTGTAAACTCCTGCGATAAGTTCTGGTTGCTCATCCTCCTCGGGACTTTGAATTTGTTCCAGAATCCGAGTGGTGTGTGCATATCCGATTTATAAATATGACCTATTTGTATTCATACTGTTGGTTCCTTGCTTCTCAGGCGGATTTGCTCCGACTTTGAAGGAAACCCCCGATTAGTCGACTCTTACGACATGCTTGTTGGAGAGATAGTGGACCAGTTTTTGTTTTCTCCCACAATTTACAGAAAAAAAGTGGGTTGGGGGTGTGGAGGGGGGTTGAAAAGAGGTGCGAGAGGGGGGGGGGGAGGGGAGGTGAGAGGCAATCATGTCATCTCGTCCGGATCAGAGGTTTGATTTTCTAAGCTCCCCAGATCGCACCAGGGTTAAATGATTATCCAGAAGTGTTCTGGGAAGTAAAAGCGGCCTTCGTGATGGTGACTGCATTTCTCATCCGTTGCTAATGTTGGTCTATAATATATAAAATGACAGAAGTCTCCTAAAAATATAAGACCATTTACTGTTTAGTTTGTTTGTTAATTTACTACAATGAGAGCGAACAGAGGTCTGGCCGATTTCAGGGTTAGGACTAAAGGGGCTTAAGGTTTTAGTGCGTAATAATAAAAATAAATAGAATAATAATAATAAAATGCTAACTAACTAATTCGAAGATACACGAGTTTTATTTGTTTTAATCTCTTACATACGAATAGACATACCTTTACATTTATTAGGAAGCCGTGGAAAAATTGTAATTGAAAAAAGGTGCAGTGACTAAGAAAAGTTTGGGAAACACTGTTTTACACCAAACGGTCGAGAAATATAAAATGTGATCACTGTACATTTGCGACCAGCTGTCGTCATCTGCCTCAATTAAGCCTATCTTGTATTGTAACACGTTCCGTGATTTATTTACACAGTTTGCGGCGCTTGGCAACGGCATTCCGTCGTCTGATCATATGGAAACGTTTCCATACCAACGTCTAAATCCAGAAAAACTCAAACGTTCTAGTGAACTGCAAATCGAAATCATTACCTGGGTTGTTCTTAATTTTGCAAGTCTGCATGCACTTGTTTATTAAAACTCCTCAATTGAACCCTGTCCATTTCGTTTAATAGTTTATAAACTTAATTATTCAGTCCGATAAGTAGTCATGATTTTTGTGTGTGGCTTATCACATGTTTGTTTTATCACACTTTTTTTTGTCCTCGCCTTCACCCTTCCCTTTTCCCCCGGAGCAAAAAGCACAATCAGATGCAGAAAACAGGAAAATTGACTCCAAATGTGAAACCCTCATGCGGACCAGTTGTTGCCACTGGATGTTTTACATCCAGATCTTGATGTTTTCTGGCAAAGAAAAGTGGCAACACTGATCCTGACTACAGGAACAAAATGGAGGACCCAGACATGTTCATAATGACAATGTCTCACACAGCTAGGGACAATAAGCCACAGCTCGTGGCACAACGAACAATTTAAACGTACTGGGCGCAAATACGGACACAACTGCAACCGAAGCTCTCCTCGACAGGCTTGAACATGATCGATTTCTTTTCCTTCACCAAACCAACAACTCCAGCGAAATCACAGTTTAACGCTGCTGTGAAAGTCTCTCTCTCTCTCTCTCTCTCTCTCTCTCTCTCTCTCTCTCTCTCTCTTCTCTTTTCTTTCTCTTCTCTCTCTTCTCTCTCTTTCTCAGTCTCTCTCTCTCTCAGTCTCTCTCTCAGTCTCTCTCAGTCTCTCTCTCTCAGTCTCTCTCTCAGTCTCTCTCTCTCTCTCTCTGTCTCTCTCTCAGTCTCTCTCTCAGTCTCTCTCTCAGTCTCTCTCTCAGTCTCTCTCTCAGTCTCTCTCTCTCAGTCTCTCTCTCTCTTTCTCTTTCTCAGTCTCTCTCTCTCTCAGTCTCTCTCTCTTAGTCTCTCTCTTTCAGTCTCTCTCTCTCTCTCTCTCAGTCTCTCTCTCAGTCTCTCTTTCTCGCAGTCTCTCTCTCTCTCTCAGTCTCTCTCTCAGTCTCTCTCTGTGTGTGTGTGTGTGTGTGTGTACATGCTTTTGTATTGTTACTTAATACCCTGGACCAAAATGAAGATCTCAGTGTCGAGAAGTGGATCAAAAAACACCATCTTATCTCAAAAGCTGTGGGGTTTTGGCCATGTTGAACGTCATGGTAAGCTGTACAAAAAAAAAACTGTTGTACAGTACAGTTTTCGGGAAAAACGACGTAAAGGGCAACCCCGGCGCAGGTGGATACAAGCAAATTAAAGATACTTTATCTATGAAAGCACACAGGGCTAGAGAATTTGCTAGAGATAAAGATATTTTCATTGCCGTGATGAGAGCGACGTCCTGTATATAATCTGCTTATTGATAATGATGGTTCATACTACATATTTTCATTTATGAACACAGCATGCCTTATAGATGAAGGCTCGCAAGGGTCGAAAGTTAGACGGGCTTGTGTGCCTAATTAGTTACCTTCTGGAAATAAAAGTCCGTTTCGTTTCCTTCGTGTGTTATTTCTGTCTGTCCGTCTGCCTGCCATCAGTCCACCCGCCTACCTGCCTGTCTGCCTATCTGTTTACGAATCAGTCTAATCTCATGTCTGTTTCTGTTTGTCTTGCTTAATTTTATGCCTCACCTTCGTTTTCTATTTCTGCATGATGCGCCTCTGTTTATGCTAATTTCAATTCCTACCCCGCATTTTTCTTCTGTTACCTTCTCATTATTTATCCTTGCTTCGCTGACTGTTCTTTTCAATGTATAGTCATCCAAGAATAATGGAAGGGTGCATTGTTTGACTGATTGTTAAAAAGATTCAGGGGTTTTCCCAGGATTTCCATGATCAGGATTTCGTTAGATTTAATTAACTTTACTGGGACTCATCATCATCATCATGTAGCAGGTCCTTTGCAGAACGTCGCTCTCATCACCGTCCGCCTGAAAGAAAATCGGTCTCACGCCAGCTCTCCCGCCTCACATACTTTCATACTTTCCTGTGCCCATCTTCGTCTTGGTCGGCCCCTGCCCCTCCTTCCTGGTACCACGTCTTCTGCTATTATTTTTTACTGAGACTACAGTACGAAATTCATGGAGTTTCTGGGCACAGGCCTCGGGAAAGGCTAAGAGGTTTTCACCTCGACTTCTAGTAATTTCTTCTAGTCTCTGAGTAGTAAGATCGGACGCCCGTGTGTATTGTTTCGCGACCAAAGTATTTCAGGATCCTTGCCGGTACTACGGAGTTCTTGCACTGCGCTGAGATTCTTCGGACTCAGGCTTAAATTAGAGGTAGAACAGAACACTTATGGGTTACTGCCCTTGTGCCATGATGTTGATCCATTGTAGAAACCATAAACCATTCTTATAGATGACATTAACGCTACTTAATGTAACCGACACCCAAATTGTCCCTTCCATCGAAACTGCTTGTTATTTATAGCATTTTATCCCCATTTTTATGTTATCAGTGCCAAACATGGACAATGAATAGGGCACTAGAACAGTAAATAACTACATGTGAAATGTGCTGTCTCTGCAAGGTCACTAACAACACAAGAAGAGACAGGGTTATGAAAGCCAGCATTAGAGAGAAAGTTGCAATAAGACCATGTCTGGATAATATTAACAGACAATGAATGAAATGGGTCGGCCATCTAGTGAGAATGCAGCCAGACCAAACTGCATATGAGACTTTTTACAGTAGACCCTTTGGGAGGAGGGCGAGAGGAAGATCAAGAAAAATATGGATAATTGTGGAGCTGAAACCTACAAAATGATGAAAAAATACTTCACCCAAGCCACTCGAGAAATGCAAGACAACTACAGAAAACCACGACAGTGCGCTACAACCTGGTATCAGTGAGACGACACAAGCAGAAGCAGAAGAAAGTAACTTTACTGTAAATCCAGTTTACACAATTCAAAACAATGTGTTCATATGTGTGTTATGAACTCATCTTTGACATATATTACCCAGGAACTAGTCACAAACTCTGGCCCATCTAGGTCAGCTCCGCCCATTTTGCACACTTGTGATTGATGGAGTTCGTCCAGGACACTGTGATTGGACGTTCAATCTCTGCTGTCAGCCGGTCAAGTGTAAGCAGCAGGGGTGTCAGTTATCTCTCTAGTGTATATGTTGGAGTGCGGACACGTAAACGTTGTATTGCACTAGCTTTTCTTCGTATATAGTATTAGTGTTTTTTTGGTGGGTAAATGACAGCCGTCTAGGATTTTGCATAGGAAATGAGTTTATTGCAGAGGGTAGAGTTCAGTGTCTGCAGCGACACAGCGTTATGCATGCCTCTGCATAATGTTAAGAATTCTGAAACAACGGCACATAGAATGCACTGTCTCGTGGAACCTAGGTTCAGTGTGTGGCGAATGGGGTTGTGGGTTAGGGCCAGTTGTAGATGTTATGGGGCCGTTAAAATTGCTCAGTTGCTCTAATATAGAGTTCCCGTGACAGAAGAGTGAGTTCTCGATGTTCTGAGGTCGTAAATGCGTGTCATAATTTGAGACACATCGGGCACAGGCACGGCGACACCCCTCTAACCTTGACAGAAGTTGACTGGCCTCAGCAGGTATGAATGAAAAGTTGCTTTGTGTGTAAATGGACGGAGCTTACCTAAATGGGTCTAAAAACATGACGTGTTCCATTACCCGTGTAAGACTGACATAAACTGCACTATTCGGTTTAATCATTGCTGTGTAAGTGCAAAGGACTCGTTTCATGTCAGTAACGTATTGGGCAAATTATGCTAGATTTATTTATTAGACCAATCGGCACTTGACATCAAGTTTTACAGGCAGACAGAGAAAAGACGGGCTGTCACAATTTGCATGCGGCCAAACGCAGCAAGCTATATAGAGAAAACGTTTGAGAGAAGACCAGCCTCAATCGTGAGAGAAGATTAGCAGCAGTATAATATTCAAATGTTCATATGGACTATGTGGCAAAGACGTACTCCTGCATTGGGCTTTACAATCACAGCCAACGTTGCTCCAAAAAACCAGCGTCACAGCTCCATGGTAACTAGGGACTGGCAATTGCCTACACAAGTAGTGCGCCAATATTTTGTTCAATGATTACTCCAAGAATATCCCTGTGACATGCCAGGATTTCTTTCCTTTGAAAAATGCTGCTAGTTTTTTGTTTTCCCAAAGCATTTCTGTCATGTTCTATTTGTATTTGATGTTGTTATTACTACTCAATAAAACCACATGCAGTGTCTCTTGTTGCAGTTTGTGTGAGGTCACTGTATAAAAATTGGGGGGGGGGGGGATGCCTCGGAGGAATGGGGGGCGGGGGAGGGGGGGGGAAGTATAAAAAAAGTTAATCTGAGTAAAAATTACATAGCCTAATGGAAATAAGACAACATTAACGTTATAATCCATAATTTAAACATGACTATTATCTCTGTTCGATCGTGGACATGTAACAGACAGCTAATGGGTTTGTGTTATGTTGCGCTTAAAAGTTGTGCAATTTGTACAATGTTACAAAAACAATGGCCTTTCCATTAAAAAATCGATATTTTAAGTACGAGTTGATACTCTCGACCGGACGACTTTGAATCAGACAACAAATTGGTAGCTTTTAATATCCGACTACTGTAGGATTAATAATCGATACCCGCGAGCCCGCTTCAGTAAGTTCCCGGAATATTCAACATTTGTTATAATGTTTAATTCAGTGTCAGTTATGAATACCGAGTATCACTATGGGATAGAAAACCAATGCTGAATATTTTACTTCATGGACCATTGAGCGAACTAGAAAGGACTGAAATTCATACAAAAGACAACATTGCAGATATAATTTCAATCGAAATGGGAGAGGAATAGTAGCAGAAAAAGAGGAAGAAGGAGAAGAAAAGAAGAAGAAGAATTATCATTTGATCTATCATCACAACACACCCCTGACCAGTGCATAGAGGGTCAGACCTCCTACCCAGACCCTCAGCATATTTTATGAACACAAAACTAACCAAATACTGATATTGTTTTTTTTTAAAGCAATTGTTTGTGATTTCATGCGAGAGAAAGATCATGACAATTCATTGCAGACAATCTCAACGGTTTCAGTTAGTGGAAATGTTACTGAACATCAAACCCTTCTGTCCACAAGTACTCCGACCCGCTTCTAACAATGTGCTTCACGAGGTAGTGACCAAATACTTTATTTCTATAAAGGTTCACTATTTGTTTCTCTGGCCGCACCCATAGCTCTTGTATCTTTGTTTCCAGTTTACACTTTTCTCTTGCTAGTGGTACCATCGACACTGGAACGTTGTGATAGCTGCTGAAAATGAGGACATAGCGCTTACGGAAGAGTTCCGAGAGTTTTGACTTCGGTACTAAATAGAATTGAACTCTTCCTTTGGCTTGTCGAGACAATGCTCCATATTCTGTCTCCATATTTAGAAGAACTTTTCCCCTCTGACTTGATGGGCTCTGGGCTAACAAGTTTCAAAACACTTAGTACTAATTATTCAGTACTAATTACCCCCCGCGGCGTCCGTGGCTAAGGCGTTGCGAGTCCGACTCGTAATCTAACCGCGATCGAAACCCACTGCGTGGATTTTTATCGTGGTATGGGACGTCGCAGGTCGACCCAGCCTCAAATGGGTACCATTATGGGCTGTCCTGGGAAAGTAAAGACAGCCGGCGTAATGCTGACCACATTACCCACCGAGTTCTGATGGTCTGTAAAAGTATGGGCGCTCTTCCCATATGCCCGATACGCCTAAAGGCGTGAAAGGGATCTTTACTTTACTTTACTTTTATTTAATAACCCCCCCCCCCCCCCCCACAGACACACATACGCAACCCGAGCCAAATGAGATAGTACCATGTGAGTCAACTGGTACCTTTTTTTTTAAAAAAAAACCTTATGTTAGTTCTCAGTTCTACTCAGCCTTGTATTAGTTCCAGCTGGAGTCATAGGAAGTAAAGGCGGCCTGGGTGATGCTGACCACATCACCCACCAAGTGCCAATTGGTCTATACAATTTAGATTCTGCCCCATATACCTAAAGCACGTGAAGGTGTGGAAACGTGTCCTTTGCTTTTACTATGCGAGTCGACTCTCTTACCTTTAAACTCTTCAGCGACCCCCTCCCTTGTTTTAACGATGTTTTAATTGGGGGGGGGGGGGGGGGAGGAGGAGGAAGAAGGAAAGAGGCAGACAACGTTACGTGCAGAATCGAGATGCACTAGAACAACCGTATGTGATTTCAACGTAAAGATTCAGAAAATGGGGAGGGGAGGAGAGAGCGGAGACTCATTACAACCGGTCATCAATGAAGAGCTGGCACTGGATAATTATTAGATATTTTCGTTGGGGGGGGGGGAGGGGGGGGAGGGGGGGGGGGGGGGGGGGGGGGGTGTCTTGTACTGAAACCATTATCTGCCTTGCCAAGTTGCACTGGCATTCGTTTTTCTAGACAAATCTCGGTCTTTTGAATTAATTGTAATGTTGATATTCCTTCATGTCAGCGCCTTAGACCACCCAGCATAGAAGGCATCATAACCTGGGAGTTCAGGTATCTTGTCTCCCTCCCCCCCCCCCCCCCCCCCCCCCCGCCAAAAATGTATTCTGTTTTCTAGAGATCCTAACCATGCAGTCCTAAATCCTTAGGCTCAAATAGGGGGTGTGGGGGGGGGGTGTGGGGTGGGTGGGGAGGAGGGGCGGAGAGAAAAGAGGAGGAGGGGGGAGGGTTGATTATTAATTTGATTACATCACAAAAGTGGTAAATAAACGCAGTTCAAGAGGAGTAAGTAAATAAAGTTTTTTTTTAAACAAAAAGACGTTCTCTGAAAAAAAAAGTATTACGGGGTGGGGGGGGGGGGGGGGGGGGGGAAGAATTAATGTAAAATAAAGTGATACCCCCCCCCCCCCCCCACCGCCTCCATCCCCCGCAGGGACACAGTCTCTTATGTATGTGTTTTGTTATGAGATAATATGCTGTAGCAAATAGACGTAATCCCTGACGACAAGATGGCCGCCTGTGTGTAATTATCTCTATGGGTTTGTTACTATTAACACAGACAGACACGCCGGCATAAATGACGCTTTGTGTAGCTGATTGTGGAATCCCTACTAACTGTTTATGACAGCCAGATGAATCCTGTTGGCGTCTTTGGTTACGAGCACAGTTAAATAATTCCAGCATCCTGTGTACAATGTAGCTGCAGACGATTTGGTTGCGGGTATTTTTGCGTTGATCTCTATAACTCTATGAACTTCCAGCGTTTGGTAGGCAATGACACACTCATCATGTAGCAATGTCTTTGCGGAACGTCGCTCTCATCACATCCCACCTGAAAGAAATTTGGTCCTTCGTCAGGTCGCCCGCCCGCCTCATTAACTCTTCTACCCAAGGTTTTTTTTATATCATGCGCCCATCTTCGTGCTGGTCCACCCCTACCTCAGTTTTCTGGAATCATGCTACTGTTCTTTTCAGTTGGCCGTGATATAGCCAACATATTTAGGTTCTGATGTTTGCTAGCTAATCTTCTTTGGTGTTCACATCTTTCAGAATGTCATTATTTCTTGTCTTCTTGGTCTATGGTATTCTGAGAATCGTTCTATTGCTTTTCTGTCCAACAGTCCCTGTTTCCTTTCTTAAGAACAGGGAGATAGTCCACGACCCATTCCACGACCCATATCCGTATGTTGCTACAAAGAAGATGCATACCATCATTTTGACTTTGATGTCCTTGCTGGTGCCTAACGATAGAAGTTTGATGATATATAATCTTCAATGCTATGGCCATCCTCCTTTTGTTGAAGTGGCAAACTATTGAACGTTAAACTGTGTTGCAAAACCAAGCAGCCAACGAATGGTGGTATTAGGATGCGATGTCTGGTAAAAGATTTGCAATCTTTTTGTTTATTCAATCCTCTCACAATATTTATTTGTCACTTGAGGCGAGAAAGATATAGTTATATAAATCATATCCTGATATATGCAAGTGAATCATAAACATTTGGTCGATCTGTGGAAAATTGTATAGAAGCATCGGAGATGTGGCTTTAAAGTCTAGTGATAAAAATACCCTGGACAGATGGAAAGAGTAATGAAGATGTCTTGAAAGAAACTGGCTCACGAAGAGACCTGGTTGCTCACATCATAAAAAAGACAATCTAAATTCTTTGGTCATGTTATATATAAAAAAAAAAAAAAAACCGAACGTTTTCCCTTTTGGCTTAAGAGGGAGATGCCTTTATTAGGGTTACAATCTTGCTTATTGCCTTTTCTTTTCCATATTGGTACTATAATGGCTCTTTGCCAGTCTGTTGATAGAGTTTTTTCATTCCAGGTTCCCTTAATATATGTAGCCAGGTGACTTCCGTTTCTCGGCAGCTGTATTGCTTCAGCTGTAATTCCGTCTACACCAGCGGGCTTATTTTTTCAGACTGCACCTGATTGCTTCTCTGACTTCTTGTTCAAGTATTCCAGGCTGTTACTTGTGTGTATATCTGAGTGTGAATGGTACTGTTCCTTAATTTTCTGTTAAGTTCAGAAGGGTTTGGAAATATTCCTTCCATCTTTCTCTGATCTTACTGTCTTTATGGTAATATTGGCGTATCAGCCATGTGTACGTGTGGATTAGCACCTGAGACAACAGATCACGACCTCCAAGACAATCCCAAATACAACATATCAAGGCAAAAGTTTTGCCCAAGAGAAACACCGGTGAAAGTTAAACTTTGCGGGTCGCGGAGTAAATTACCAAAGACAGTGAAGTTCATACTAGAGACAACATTGCAGATATAGATAATCTTTTTCGGGCGAACGAAAGAAGGAGAAAAAGGTCATCTTGACACCTGTGTCGCACGAAGACATTAACTGGGGAGTATAGCATTCTTTGTTTGAATAATTATTGTGTATAACACTATGGTGGACAAGGCTCGTCATCACCAAGAAATCTTGGGAGGGGAGTCCATCATCCCTAATATTTTCAAAGAGCTGGGCTCAGGGCTCTTAAATGTGCCCTGTTCAAATACGCAATAGTAATACAAATAATGTGCTGAATGGCAAATAAATATATTATATTTGCAGTTATATAAAACATACTCAAAAACTTGAAAAGAGAACGTCTGTATATGGTTAGGGTCGGCGTCTGTGGTTTAGGCGTTGCAAATGCGCTTCGTATTGCCGAGGTGCGGGTTCGATCCCAGCTGCCGACGATTTTGTCTTGTGTTGGTTTTGACAGTGGCACTGAGAGCTGAAATTTCATTAAGCAATGACAAACTACTGAACGTAAAATTTGCATAGAAAAACCACAACAGCCAAAATATGCTGGGGTTGGTTCTGCAACGTCCTGTAAAGGATACGCAACTAATTCAATGTATAGTTAGGGCGAATAACCTAGCACCCTTGTGTATTATCTGGATGGTGAAGGTTCAAGCATCCTAAAATTTTCTTGGGGGTTGGGTGGGGGGGGGGGGGGGAATGGGCAACTGAACTTCCAGGTTCCGGCACCTATAGGATGGACCTAGGTTGACGGGGCCTAGGCTGAAGTCACTGCTCTAGAGAATATGTGGCGTGACAGTGAAGGTCATGCGCACAGACACTGAAAGAGCATCGTCGGCGATCAGGTCATCCATTGGCTGTCCGGTATACGACTTCGTCGCCGGTCGGGACAGTATATGGGCGCATTAAACCTGCAAGAGCTCTTTTCAGAGCTACTTGGTGGCCCTTTTAGTCCCAGTAATAACCTAAAGCTCACTCTTCGGGGATGCTGTTTGAACGTGACGATTTTTGTGTTTTTGAACGGAACGGCAACGAGCATCACTAAGATGGTGCCTACTGAGTGAGCTACATAAACACGCCAGAGCTGCCACAGAACAATGCCATTACGGAGGAATCCTTATGTCGACCGGGAAAGCTCCTCAAGGTAATCAGTCGACGTCCACGAAAGTGCATAGAGCACAAGGTAGCAGGCTAACAAAGAACAAAATGACTTACTGGTCTGCTGTCTGCCGATATCCGAGCCTCAAAGGGATCCATCCCAAACTACTGAGGGTAGATCTGAGCAACGGCGGACCAGGATCAAGAGCCAAGTGAGAAAAGCAAGCTACGGCGAACCACGAAGGACCTGCAGCTAATATGCGAGTTCATAGGGGCAATCCATCTGATGGTCAGACCTGAGCATACGAAACCGATCGCAAAGAAGAAAGAAGAAGATCTGCTGTCTTTGTTGATGTATGTGACTCAGGCATTACGAATGCGCTGTCTAATGTTGGGTGCCTAGTTGAATCCCAACTGCAGGCCTTTTGGCAGCAGACCGACTTGCTTTGGTTTCGCCAAAGGTATCGAGAGTCAGTAGCAGTGACAAACTAACTGAATGTAAATCTGGTAGTCCGGTAGTCTTAGTTTCAGCTTCATAGCAAACGGGTCACCCCATCTTTGTTCCGCTCCTGTGCCAACGAAAAACACACAGTATGTTTATCACAGTCCCTTGTGGAAAGATTTACAGACCGCCGTCTCAGCATATCTAGCATACACTCGCATTAAAGCATACGGTAGTCATCCAAAGTCCTAACACAAACAGTCCGACATTATAAATGCAGTTCAACATTGATGATAGCAGAAGTCACCAACAGATCTGCAGTTGCCCACGCGATCAATTTTAATCACATATGGGCACCACCAACATTGCGACGATAGGCATCGCGCCATTTCCTGAATCTACAGTTCACACCACTACGTTGGTTACAGTCGAAAAAACATTTCAAATGAACTCCGCAGCTCACAGTGTCACGCCATGCATTCATCTCAGAAGCTGGGCGACGAAACTACATTCGGTCAACAAATGGAGCAAAAAATGCATCGGCCATCGTCCGACAGGAGCAAAAAAATTTGCTTCGGCTCCAAACAGTGACCGGCCTAGCGTCCATTTTGACCGGAAGTGTCCTGAATGTTAATTTGCCTAGAAAAACCTCATGAGCCCTGTTTCTGACCGGTACCATCAGTATAGGAACTCTGCACTGGCTGCTGAGTGTGAGGACGGAGCATGCATGGAAAGGCCCCAAGTGCTGTGATGTCAGTTCTTGTCGCAACTCAACTCAAAAGTTTCTGAATTAATAAATGCTGGAGGTATTCCGCTGCGCTTAGTTACGGATCTGGCGATGCTTTTTAAATATGAGGGCGCTCGTCTGTCGGCCCAAACATCTTGGGTTTGAATCTGTACTTAGTGCTATTTTTTTCTTCTCCTAAAAATTGACATCGGCAAGTCGACCCAAACTTAAATGGGTACCAGATAATGTCATGGAACGTAAAGGCGGCCAAATCGTTGACCAAGTCACCCATCGAGTGCCGGCTACAAAACATAAGTTTAGCATCATATACCCGACGTGCCACTGGAGTAAGGAGTCTTTACACACATACACACACCATATTCTCCCATACACACACTCGCACACTCTCTCTCACACACACTCACTATCTTTCTCTCTCACACGCGCACTGTCTCACACACACACACACACAAACACTATGTCTCTCTCCGATTTACACAATCAGTGTCTCTCTCTCTCTCTTTCTTCTTCTCTCTCCCATACAAACACTCACTGTCTTTGTCTCTTTCTCTCTCTCTCTCTCTCTCTCTTTCTCTCTCTCTCTCTCCCTCTCATACAAACACCCACTTTCTCTGTCTCTATCTCGTACACACATTTACTCTCTCTCTGTCATAGACACACTCACCATCTGTCTTTCTCTCTCTCTCTCTTTCTCTCTCTCTCTCTCTCTCTCGTATACATACTCACTCTGGCTTGTCTATCTCTCTCTCCTATAAACCCCCCCCCCTCTCTGTTTCTTTCTCATACGCACACTTACTCACTCTCTGTCTGAACCTATCTTATATACACACTCTCTGTCTGTCTGACTCTCTGTCATGCACACACTCGCTCTCTTATGTCTGTCTCATATATACATTAACTGTCGCTCTGTGTCTTTCACACACACCAATTATCTCTGTCAGTCTCTCTCTAACACTCAATCTCTCTCACTCGCTCACATACACACATATCTTTTGTATGCTAAAGAAAAGTGCAAATTTGACATGGATTTTAGCTTGCCCTTTCCCTGCCGTTTCACTGCAACTTGATACAGTTGTCTCTTCGGGGACTGCTCTCTTGTGCGTGTCGCTCGGATCGTCGGGGAAAGGGGTGGGGGGTGGGGGGAGAAGGAGGCTGAATCAGAACCGATGAGAGAGAGAGAGAGAGGATGATGTTCTGATTGACACGTGTCATCCCTGCTAGTTATCTAGTGCCGCATGAACGGGCACATTGAGTACACGAAGCTGTATGACTGGACATGTTAATTATGCGGTGTCGCATGACTAAACATGTCAGGTATATGGTATCGCATGGCCGAACATGTTAGGGGTATATGGATCTTAATGACTAGATATAGTGCATTTCAAAATTCGTGCCCTCGAACTTAAAAAAAAAAAATGTTTCTAAATTCCTGCACAGATCAATACGAATTTTTGCTTTTGACCTTAGGTTTCCCATGTCCTTATGATTTTAAAATTTATAATTGCAGAGCTACTTCTGTTTTTTTTTTTTTTTTTTTTTTCTTTTGGGGGGGGGGGGGGGGGGAGGAGGGGGGTGTCGAATTTCTTTGATATTTGGTTAACTAATAATTTGTGTACCCCTAAAAATAGAATGTACAATAACTGACACAACCCCTAAAAATAGAATGTACAATAACTGACACAACCCCTAAAAATAGAATGTACAATAACTGACACAACCCCTAAAAATAGAATGTACAATAACTGACACAACCCCTAAAAATAGAATGTACAATAACTGACACCACCCCTAAAAATAGAATGTATAATAACTGACACAACCCCTAAAAATAGAATGTACAATAACTGACACAACCCCTAAAAATAGAATGTACAATAACTGACACAACCCCTAAAAATAGAATGTACAATAACTGACACAACCCCTAAAAATAGAATGTACAATAACTGACACACATGTTGAGATTGTTTAAGAATCATTTGCTAAGTGCAGCGATGCATGGTGATTATTGTGTTAGTCTATCCTGCATACAATGACAAATTGTGTTTATGTAACTCACAGGAGACTAATTTTATTTGCTTCAAATCACTGTCTGTATTTTCACATACCGCAAATAAGGCGAAATGAAAACTAGATGTTTGTTTACATTTAATAAAAAATTCTTAGCAGAACTTGAATATTAACAGATCATTTGCTAAATCTCAAAAACTTACACCAAAAGGTTACTGTGTTACAGATGTTTTTAAATGTGGGCACGACATCTGGAACTGACTGTAGCTGTATGGTTACAATATCTCTGAATTACTATTCAATCGGTAGCGGTACCACTCTGCCTTAACGCTTGCCTGTCGCCCCGAACGTCATAATTATGGGCTGCATTTTCATAGGTTTAGCCAACCTAATGTCGGCGTCTGTGGCTTGGGCGTTGCGAACGGGCTTCATAATGCCGGGGTGCCGAGTTGGAACTCAGCTGCGAGCCTTGCGCTAGTTTTGACAGTGGTATCAAGAAGCCGACCGTTCAAAAGCAATAGCAAACTAATTGATGTGAATTTACCTAGAAAAACCACAACAGCCACGAAATGCTAGGGTTGGTTCTGCAACGTCCTGTAAGGATACGCAACTGACTTAACCCAACCTAAAGAAGGTACCAGAAAATGTCATAGACAGTAAAGGCAACATGTGTGATTTTTTAGTATGTCACCCATTGAGTAAAGATCTGTTTATACCAATATAGGTCTGGTCCAGTGGTCTCCAACCTTTTTTAAGTCACGTCACTCCCCCACCCCCCCCCCCCAACCCAACCCATTTTGTTTATATGGCAAGACCCCCACACCTCCTTGAGTGTACTGCAGGACCCTTACACCCCTCGAGTGTACTGTTAGACCCCCACGCCCCCTTAAATGTACTGTAGGACCCCTACGCCCCTTTGAATGTACTATAGGACCCCCACGCCCCATTGAGTGTACTGCAAGACTCCCACAGCCTCTTGAGTGTACTGCAAGACCCCCACCCCTTGAGTGTACTACAAGATCCCCACATCCCCTTGAGTGTACTGCAAGACCCCAACCCCATTGAGTGTACTGCAAGACCCCCACAGCCTCTTGAGTGTACTGCAAGAACCCCACCCCCTTGAGTGTACTACAAGACCCCCACAGCCTCTTGAGTGTACTGCAAGACCCCCACCCCTTGAGTGTACTGCAAGACCCCACCCCTTGAGTGTACTGCAAGATCCCCACACCCTTGAGTGTACTGCAAGACCCCCACACCCTTGAGTGTACTGCAAGACCCCAACCTCTTGAGTGTACTGCAAGACCCCCATACCCCCTTGAGTGTACTGCAAGACACCCACGCCTACCTTGAGTACATTGTAAGACAACCCCCCCCCCCCCCCCCCCCCCCCCCCCCCCCCCCCCCCCCCAAAATAACAAAATGGGATTAATGGGAGTAATTAAGAAGAGGAGAACAAGATGCAACAACAAGCGAAGCAGACAGAATGGAGATACGTTTTGTCAGAATGTGTTCGTAATCAGTGTTTAAATACCTGTGTTATCATATTAATTAGATGTTTAACTGTAGATATACAAACTACTCACGAAAACAAACAAATAAATATCCTTTCCTTTTTGTTTTATAAATAGTTTTTAAACAATATTTTATTATTTTAATAATAATTAAACTGGAAAAAAAATAATGTAACGGATTATTGCAAATACAAATGCACTCAGTTTCAAAATTGCTTGACACCCCCCCCCCCCCCACTTTTTCTACACTTTAATTTTAAAACCTTTTCGCGGCGCCCCCAACCCCCCTCCCCCTTCCAGGTTAGAGACCATTGGCCTAGTCCAGTGGTTTTCAACCTTCCTAACATAGCGACCCTTTAATACAGTTCCGCATTTTAGAGCGACCCTTTAATACAGCGACCCCCCACCGTACAATTTTTTTCGTCGCTACTTCATAATTTTAATGAATATTTCTTTTGAGATGGTCTTCGGCGACCAATGTGAAAGGGTCGTTCGACCAAAAAAGGGGTCACGACCCATGGGTTGAGAACCGCTGGTATAGTCTGATTCCCCTATGGCATGTACAGGGTTATTTACCTTTAAAAAAAATACTTGAATTAAAACTGGCAATCGATGTGTTCTTTAAATAAAACATAATCAAAATGTTGATGCATGAAAGAAGTGGTAAGGTCAGTTCACTTCCGGTCAATATGGAAGATGGGCAGACTTACTGCCTGAATACAGTTTCACTGTAAAAAGCCAGAATACATAACTATATTGTCAGGGTTAGGGACGCTTACTATCAAAACAAAGAATCCAGAAAGTTTTTGAAACAACCGAAAGCTGTAAAACCAGGGCATCAACACAGCATATGTGGTTTAAAAAGATCACAAAAGGAACATGATAAATAATCATGAGGAGATATGTAACAAATAGAAGGAATACTTTGCTAAATTGTTAATCTGTCAAACTCTACTAAATACTTATCCACAGGAAGAGATACCAACTTGTGAACCAAATATTGAAGAGCGTGATTTTGGAAGAAATACTGCATGTCATAACACGGCTTTAAAAAAATAATAAAGCGACTGGTGCTGAGGGAATTGTAGCTAAACTTATAAAAGATGGTGGTCGTGCATTACATTTAAAGAAATAATAAATTAGTTTGTAGGACAAAAAGAAATTACCACATGAGTGGAAAGAGTAATTATTATTACCTTTTCTAAAGAAAAGAGACATGTGAAAATTATAGAGTACTATTCTATAAGATACTACCAGCGAGACTGCTAAACAGGCTAAAACCATATGTCGACGATGATGACGATATTGGATGATTATTAAGAAACCTAAAATACACTCTGGTTATGACGTATAATATGTCCTACAACCCCCCGTGTGGGTTCCGGGGCCCTATTGTGGGGAAAACAAGAATAGACCCACTGCCTCCCCAAAAGCATGTCGTAAGAGTCGACTATCTGGGGAGCTTCCTTTGGAGTCGGAGTGCATCTGCCTGAGAGGCAAGGAACCAGCAGTCTACATTCAATTGAATCAGATCTGTAAAACTGATGCACACGCAAAACTCAGGTTCTGGAGCAGGACTGCAGTCCAGAAGTGGACGAACAACCAGAACTTTACGCCAGAGTGTACAGCTGGTGAACGCGAAGAAGAAGAAGAAGATGTCCTACAACATCTGCTAAAATCAGTCTCTGCTAGGTAACACCAAAATCAAAATAGATGAAACGCTGATAAGACCAGTTGTTTTATGTGGCTCTGAAACTGGGATCACAACTACGAAAGATAAAACATTACAACAAATTTTTTTAAACAACCGCTAGTCTTATGAAGAATTTTTGGACTCTCAAAGATGCAAACAGTGGGGAATGTAGAAAGTGAGAAGCAACAACGAAATTCATAATCTGTGTAAATCACCATTGATCACTGGCATCATGAGAGCTAATAGACTGAAATGGTTCAGGCATATTGAGAGAATGTCAGATGACAGAGAGGTAAAAACTGTGTACACAAGGGAGCTAAATGTAATCTTGTAATCTTTGTTTCAGCTTCATAGCAAACGGGTCACCCCATAGCTGCTCCGCTTCTGTGCCAACTAAAAACACACAGAATGTCAATCACTGCTCTCTGTGGAATAATTGACACAGATTGCAGTCTCAGCATGTCAGCATGTCCACCGCCATACACACGCATCAAAAGCATGTCAACCAACTAAATTGATAGCACAAACAGTCCAACATTAGAAATGCAGCTCATCAACGACGTAGAAGCAGTTACAAATACATCAGCAGTTGCACACGCAATCAAATTTAATCACATAAGGTACCACCAATGCTGTGGCAACATACCACGCACGATGGAGAGAGAATATCTAGACAAATTTATAAACACTTGGTGTCACTAAATGGAAAGAGAAGGCCAGCCAGAAAGATGAATAAAGGCAGGTGATATATGCAGCAACGAACCTCAAGAGCTCGAAATGCTGAAGGAGAACAATAAGTATGAGTTACACACGATATACTGCATTCGGTCACCTACACAATAAAAACATTGGGGGGTGGGGGGGGGGGGTGTTCTACCTTACAAAGCTTAGTGATTTTGCAGGGACGGACACGTTTTTCACCAGTTCTCAAATATGACAGTGAAGGATATTGTGTGTGATCTCTACTGTCACCGCAAAGGGATAGTTATGGGGCTACCAGTCTGTAGGGATATTAGAACCTCGACTAACGACTAACAACCAGTCAATGTTTAGATTGTTTACAGTTCAGAAACCCCTAGAAGCACACAGTGACGTGATACTGAAGCGGACAGACGGCTTAGTTCGACTCAAGCCATGATGGAAACAATATTAAATATGTATTGATTTATGTCTCTTGATAAATTTCCCAGGGCAACGGGCATAATTATTTTGATGCACTTAGCTGTGTCATAATATTGTGTTTGTTTTTAATACCTTATGATTCTACTTCGTTTTTGTTTTTAGTCATTTCTGTTGAAAATTGTAAACTGATTTGAGAGATAACTTGAACACAGACAAGTTAGGTATGTTTGGACATTGATGAGAAGAAATAAATTTGAACATAGACAGGTTAGGTATGTTTGGACATTGATCAGGAGAAATAAAGTTAAAAATTTTCTTAAAATTAGAGGCTGATTAGGAAAACAACAAGTAAACACAACGAAAAATTGTCAAGTCACATGGCCTAGGGGCAATATAAATACAGATTTGATCTATGATTCCGGTGATCCTGTGAGACTGCAAACCCTGAACGCTTGTCCTTATCGGGCCTGCTTCACGTCACTTAGGAAATATGCGCTTAAACTTGTGGTTGTTCGTCCACTTCTGCACTTTTGTTTTGTACCTTTGCAAAAAAATGTTTTGCGTACATATCTGTTTAACAAATCTACAAAATATATATGTGAAGACTGTTGGTTTCTGCACCTCTCTGGCCGATACAGTCCGACTTCGAAAGAAATACTTCCGTACGAGAGTCACACCAAGGAAAAGTGTGGGGCCTGATCAAGCAGTATTTACAAAAACAGCAGTATGTGTACGTATCCGCCACAGTCAACATTAAGTGTAGAGACAGCACACTTTTCTTCTTTCAACTAGTTCAGTCTCAAAACATTTGGCAATAGATTCCTGTAGGAAACAGTAAATACAGCGTGAAACAAAAATGAGTATTATTTTGCATTGTTATTACATTCATTGTATATGACATATACGGTGTTGAAAGTTGAAAAGCACTAGCTGCATTTCTGTAATGTTTATTACAGATAAAAAGTATATTTAAGGATCATATTATCTCCACCATTGCCGGTCCCGAGTCTGGACGAGAAAGTAGGAGGTTTAGCAACAGTATAATTAAGGATCATATTATCTCCACCATTGCCGACCCTAGGCCTCGACAAAAAAGTATGAGGATTGCGCGAAAGTATAGTTAAGGAGCATATTATCTCCATCATTGCCGGACCCAAGCCTCGACGAGAAAGTAGGAGGTTTGGCAACAGTATAATTAAGGATCATATTATCTCCACCATTGCCGACCCCAAGCCTCGACAAAAAAGTATGAGGATTGCGCGAAAGTATAGTTAAGGAGCATATTATCTCTACCATTGCCTGCCCCAAACCTCGACGAGAAAGTAGGAGGATTGGGCGAAAGTATAGTTAAGGAGCATATTATCTCCATCATTGCTGGTCCCAAGCCTCGACGAGAAAGTAGGAGGATTGGGCGAAAGTATAGTTAAGGAGCATATTATCTCCACCATTGCCGGCCCCAAAGCTTCGATGAGAAAGTATGAGGATTGGACTGGCGCCACGTTCAATCCTCATACTTTCTCACTGAGACTTGGGCGTGGCGCCAGCTGCCCCAGCCTGGAAAAAAATTATTTGCTACAGAAACTTGTGAAAAAAAAAGATGCCATTTTTGTAAATAACTGATGTGATGAGGTGCAAATAGTGTACGAATGAGGGCCAGGAATAGAAGCTTGCCCCTGGAAGTCAACGTCCAGACATGCACACTACTTGGCTCAAAACTACTCACACATTTGGAGATGGGACGGACTGAGAAACACGAAGCAGGCACTTTTTGTTCGTTTAATTTCAATTAGCCACGTTCAACCTCTGACCAGGGAGCTAGTCTCGTCCTAGTCAATATCAGTTATAATTATGACAACGAATTGTGTTGCTATTTCATTGCGTAGTGTTTGGTGCTAATATGTTATGTCTTCCGCTTCTATCTGACCGATCAGGTCATGTCCGTCTCATATATATTTCTCGTCCTTTTAAGGACGAAATTTTTCGTTATTTGAAGCCCTACTCTGGCTCTTGCCAGGGGCCGCAATATAGCCTGGCCATAAATATGACCTAGAGGCTGAACGCGGTTTCTGGGACCTCTCCACGGTGACCCTCACCCACATTGTGGCACATTGTGTCATCGGGTGTTTATCGCTTGTGTGATGTCCTTTTGGGGTAGAAAGCCAGTCAGTCAGTGTTCGTCTCATTGTGCAGGTTTGGTTCTTATTAGGTCATGTGTTGCTTGTTGTGCCATCCGTTGGTGGTGTTACTTCCATTGATTAGGCTGTAATCTGACGAGATACAGCCAAACACTGCCATCAGTTGCTATATTTTCTTATGTTCTCTCATAAACTAAAACTGATCATCATCAAGTGCCTTGTCGACTGGCGTGGGTGATCATGCCTCTCCACAATCCGTGATCTGCAACTGCGTGTATCAGTTCGTGTTTTGTCTCACCTCTTCAGTGGTTACAACATGTTCCAGTTTCCTTCTTCTCATAACATGATAAAAAATGATGACTGTCTTCTTTTGATGTTTGTGATAAGTTATCTTCGTGCATTCGCTTTTTAAAAAAACATATAAACATATAAAACTAATGTATGTACAAACATTTGATCTAAAGATTACACATTTATGTCTGAATGGTCGTCTCAGGAAGTCAAGTGTCATATGTTTCTTTCTTGTCTTTGTCACTATCTATTTTATGCCGCTAGGCGTTGCAGTTTAATAAGTTCTGAGACTTACTCTGTTTAAACTAATCTCTATCCGTGCTCGCGCCATGTTGTTTATTCCCCCCCCCCTCCCTCCGCCCCGCCCATTTTTCATTCATAAAAGTAATCTCCTAATGTTGGCATTTGCTTCCCATATCTCTCCAATATTAATAGGTTTAAGTCTAAAACGTCATCCGGGGACTTGGCTTGATTACTGTGACTCAGGGTCTCATAAATAAAATAGGGTTCGTCTGCTGAATTGGTTTGCTCTCTCTCTCTCTCTCTCTCTCTCTGTCTCTGTGGCTCTCTCTCATTCGCGCGTGCGCTCTCTCTGTCGCTCTCTCTATATCGCTGTGTGTGTGTGTGTGTGTATGTGTGTGTGTTTCTTGTTCCGACTCTGTGTTCGCCTCTCCCACTCCCTGTATCTTGTCAATCGATGTTTCTCTCCTGGGTGTCATCTCTCGGTCTGACTGTCTTTAGCTTTCTGCCTATCTGTCTAACTCTGCTCTCTCTCTCTCTCTCTCTCTCTCTCTCTCTCTCTCACTCTCTCTCTCACTCTCTCTCTCACTCTCACTCTCTCTCTCTCACTCTCTCTCTGTCTCTCTCACTCTCTCACTCTCACTCTCTCACTCTCACTCTCTCTCTCACTCTCTCTCACTCTCTCTCTCTCACTCTCTCTCTCTCACTCTCTCTCTCACTCTCACTCTCTCTCTCTCACTCTCACTTTCTCTCTTTCACTCTCACTCTCTCTCTCACTCTCTCTCTCACTCTCACTCTCTCTCACTCTCACTCTCTCACTCTCACTCTCTCTCTCACTCTCACTCTCTCTCTCTCACTCTCACTCTCTCTCTTACTCTCTCTCTCACTCTCACTCTCTCTCTCACTCTCGCTCTCACTATCACTCTCTCTCATACTTTCTCTCACTCTCACTTTCTCTCTCTCACTCTCTCACTCTCACTCTCTCTCTCACTCTCTCTCTCTCACTCACTCTCTCTTACTCTCTCTCACTCTCTCTCTCACTCTCTCTCTCACTCTTTCTCTCACTCTCTCTCACTCTATCTCTCACTCTCACTCTCTCTGTCTCTCTCTCACTCTCTCTCTCACACTCTGTCTCACTCTCACTCTTTCTCTCACTCTCACTCTCTCGCTCACTCTCACTCTCTCACTCTCTCACTCTCTCTCACTCACTCTCTCACTCACTCTCTAGCTCACTCTCACTCTCTCACTCTCTCTCTCACTCTCTCTCACTCTCACTCACTCTCTCGCTCACTCTCACTCTCTCACACACTCTCTCGCTCACTCTCACTCTCTCACTCACTCTCTCGCTCACTCTCACTCTCTCACTCTCTCTCACTCTCACACACTCTCTCGCTCACTCTCACTCTCTCACACACTCTCTCGCTCACTCTCACTCTCTCACTCACTCTCTCGCTCACTCTCACTCTCTCACACACTCTCTTTCTCATTCTCAGGGGCAATCCATTAGCTGAGATTACCTAAATGCCATGCTCTCACAAACCCCGTTCTGGTGTAAACAGAGCATTACACACTCACACAGCGCCGATTTGCACATTTGCACATAATAAATCAAACAACACAAAGGTTGAGCTACTTGTTGAAACGATTATTACGCCTCAAAACCAGCAGTCACCAGCAAATAAATCTGTCTTCTGAGTGCGAACTTAACATGAAATATATACAAGTAACAAGGGTGTCTGAACCTGGGAGCTCAAGACCTGGAGCCTGCTCATTCATCTTTAGCAGGGCTCAGCATTCAATAATTATCCTGTTGTGCAATTATATGTCTAGTCCAGCAGCTTTGGCCTTTCTCATCAACGTTCGTCTTGCGGTTTCTTTTATGTAATAAACAAACAGACAATGTATTAATCGGCACTCATAGAAAGAAGTAGAAAGATAGAAACACACAGTTGACAACATAAAAATCGAAAGCTATAGTTACCGTGCTGGGAATCGAACCTGTCACCTCCAAATGGCGTGTGATCCAATGTAGCATGTCTAAGAATCCCCTATTTCTTTCTTCAGAAAATGTGAAGATCGTTTATTGGCTTCCCTAACTAGTTTTTGTCCCTTCTTCTAGCGGTACTCAGTATCGGCAACCTTAAATGTATCATGTTTAGCGCTGCTGTAAAAAGAAACTTTGTGGTAAGTACCAACGCCGTTTTAGACACTTTGTGGTAAGTACCAGCGCCGTTTTAGACACTTTGTAGTTAGCCCCTGAATATTTTTTTCCAGGAAAAAGAAACTGCCTCTAACTACGAACAGACTCTAAGCATTCGTTTTTACGTTTCAGATTTCATTTAAAAAATGTTATATATTTTTGTTGCCATTCAGCACATATTATTAATAATTATAACCACACTAGTGCGCTCTTAAACAAGACTTAAAACATTTAGACCCCTAGGCTCCCTCCCAATTGTTTTATATGTTACTGCTCTCCTGCATGCATACATTATGTGGCTGTTACTATGTACAATTTCACTAGAAAACAAAAAGCCAATATTTTAACACGTTTACGAGGGAAGAAAGCGAAAATTGAAACATATGTATATTGTAGAAATGAGAAACAAACGTCCTGGGAGAAAAAGGGCGTTGAAAGTCTCTGCTAGATCCAGTCGTGTTCTAGCCAGTTCTTCCACCCTTTCACAACCAGTGCATCTTCAATGTCTTGTTAAACCTTCGCGGAGGTCTGCCTCGTCCTCGTTTTCCGGAACTTGTACCCTCCACCACCGTTTTCTTCAGGCTACCATGAGGTTTAACATGGCCAAAATACCTCATCTTTCGAGACATGATGCTCTTAATGAGCCACCTGGTATTCTAAAATTTAACTTACATTTTTGTTTGTTGAAAATATATAACACCACTTTTCAAACAAAGGCATCCCTCACCCCCCCCCCCCCCCCACCACCCTCTCTCTCTTTCTATGTTTCCGAGCTATGCGAAGTCAGTTTTAAAAAGTAAACTATAATGAGAAAGTTTAACAGAAGGAAACGAAAGACTCACAGAGAGACAATATATGTTTTACATAAGTCTGTAAAGGCATCCATCACCCCCCCCCCCTCTCTCTCTCTTCCTTTCTATGCTCCCGAGCTATGCGAAGTCAGTTAAAAAAAGTAAACTAGCATGAGAAAGTTTAACAGCAGAAGGAAACGAAAGACTCACAGAGAGACAACCTATGTTTTACATAAGTCTGTATTTGCAAAATATAGACACATTTTAACATAGCTGAGTGCGTAAGTGACTGACTGACTGACTTTCTACCCCAAAAGGACATCACACAAGCGATAAACACCCGATGACACAAAGTGCCACCATGCGGATTAGGATCGCCGTGGAGAGGTCCCAGAAACCGCGTTCAGAATTTGGCCATATGTATGGCCTGCCTATATTGCGGCCCCTGGCAAAAGCCAGAGTAGGGCTTCAAATAATAAAAAAATTTAATCCAGAAAAGGACGAATAAGTGAGATTCAACCTCACCAAGCGATAAACACCCAGTGATACAAAGTGCCACCATGCAGTTGAGAATATATATACTATAAATCACAAACCTTTTGGTAATTCCTCACAAATTGTGACCAATACACGTGTTAAATTTTCATTTGCCATTTGTTTAATTTAACAGTCACACTGGTGGCCCAGGTTATTATGCATTTAGTTATTTATTGCAAAAATCAGTAAAAGTAAACTTGCGCTTGGATTATATCCCTTAGAATATATTTTCCTCCTTTGTCCTTTGAAAATTAAATTTTACAAATTATGTTTCGCT
>CAJHNH020003635.1:563823-566323 GCA_905116865.2 Candidula unifasciata | reverse complement strand
TCTTTATATGTTTCTGATGTGTGCTTCAATTTCTCCACTAACCTAGTCGCGTCAGTATGAAGCGGATTACCTCATTTTAATCACTCTTTATATGTTTCTAATGTGTGTTTCAGCAAGTCCACTAACCTAGTCGCGTCAATATGAAGCGGATTACCTCATTTTAATCACTCTTTATATGTTTCTGATGTGTGTTTCAGCAAGTCCACTAACCTAGTCGCGTCAGTGTGAATCGGATTACCTCATTTTATTCACTCTGTATATGTTTCTGATGTGTGTTTCAGCAAGTCCATTAACCTATTCGCGTCAGAATGAAGCGGATTACCTCATTTTAATCATTCTTTATATGTTTCTAATGTGTGCTTCAATTTCTCCACTAACCTAGTCGCGTCAGTGTGAAGCGGATTACCTCATTTTAATCATTCTTTATATGTTTCTGATGTTTGCTTCAATTTCTCCACTAACCTAGTCGCGTCAGTGTGAAGCGGATTACCTCATTTTAATCATTCTTTATATGTTTCTGATGTGTGCTTCAATTTCTCCACTAACCTAGTCGCGTCAGTGTGAAGCGGATTACCTCATTTTAGTCATTCTTTATATGTTTCTGATGTGTGCTTCAATTTCTCCACTAACCTAGTCGCGTCAGTGTGAAGCGGATTACCTCATTTGAATCATTCTGTATATGTTTCTGATGTGTGTTTGAGCAAGTCCACTAACCTAGTCGCGTCAGTATGAATCGGATTACCCCATTTTAATCACTCTTTATATGTTTCTGATGTGTGTTTCAGCAAGTCCACTAACCTAGTCGCGTCAGTATGAATCGGATTACCTCATTTTAATCACTCTTTATATGTTTCTGATGTGTGTTTCAATTTCTCCACTAACCCAGTCGCGTCAGTATGAATCGGATTACCTCATTTTAATAATTCTTTATATGTTTCTGATGTGTGCTTCAATTTCTCCACTAACCCAGTCAAGCCAAAATAAATCGGATTGTCTCTTTTCAATGACAATTTTTTCTGATGTATGTTTCAGCTGCTCAGCTAACCCAGTGGAGCCAACATGAACCGGATTACCTACATCGTGATGGTGGTGGTGACCCTAGTGTATCTGATTGTAGGAGCCGTTGTGTTTCATTTCCTGGAACACGGCAATGAGCTGGCGGCTAAGAGTGATTTCGCAAAAGTCCACGCAGAGTTCCTAGGTAAGTATAGACAAAAGTAATATGACACTTCTCCACGCCTTCTGACGTATGAGGCATATAGGGCTAGACCTATGTTTGATATACTAATCAGCACTCGATGGGTGATGTCCACATCATCACACCGGCCGCCTTTACTTCCCAGGACTTTACCTGGTACCCATTTAAGGCTGAGTCGACCTGTGAGCCAAGGTCCTTTTGGAGAAAGTACTGCTCTGTTAGGTCTGAACCTACGACCGTCCAATCTGCAGGCCGGTGTAAAGCTGCTACAAGAAGACAGAAATTACAAGAACCATTGGATCAACACTATAATTGGCAAATGGCACCAATTTTGAAATGCAAGCATGTGAATATCAAGACTTAAAGAACACTGTTTAACACAATACTCTTACCAACGCTTTGCTATCAATGTCAAACATGGACACTGTCTTCAGACGACAGAAGGAAAATAGTCATGACAGAAATGAAATGTTTACGTACTATGTTAGGTGTAACGAAGAAAGATCAAATCTGGAACGATGATATCAGGAGGAGAATCGGCACAGAACCAATTCTGAACTGTATAGGCAGACAACAAATCAAATGGTCTGGCCATGTAACAAGATTGGCAGCAGACATGGCACCACAGAGAGCAATGTTATACAGATACAGCGGTAACAGATCCAGACGTCGACCACGCAGAAATATCAGAGACACTGAAAATTACTATATACGAAGTGAAAAGAGGAGCCCGTTCAAGAGATCTCCTCCTGCCCTGACACCACAAGGCATTCCAGAAGAAGAGAAAAGAAGAAGATGAAAGAAGGATATAGTGTAGCTGTTTGTTAGAATGAATCCGATCATACCAGCAACGAGGGCGTGAAAATAGAAACACAAGAAGGTAAGGGACGACCAAGAAATATAGACTGAAGGAGTCAATGATAACTTGAGACTCCACAATATCAATGCCTACCGGACAACCGATCATGCCCTAGCTCAGATAATGATAATCTTTTGAGCTGCGAAATCTAGCGGCACAAAGCAGAATATGATTTAGTCGTTTGTCCTCTTCACTCTGGAGGTTGACTTGATACCCAATACTGTCTTTTGGGAATATTAAATAGAGAAACCCCAATCTCTTCTACGCATGACTTTTGTTTTTAAATAAATTGTCCACTGCGGTAATCGATCTTTGGCACTTTGAGGTTTGTGAGATTGTGAAATATTTCCAGTAAGCTCTAACCCATAGTATCCGCACACTAGTATTAATCATGGATTTCCGAAGCAGAGTGGTAAGTTTCATTGGAAAAGTCACGGGCAATG
>CAJHNH020003635.1:488823-558823 GCA_905116865.2 Candidula unifasciata | reverse complement strand
GCACACATATTCGCTTTTGATAAAACGTTTACATAGTTCCGTTTACAGTAGATTGCTATGAAGACGCCCCGACTGGCAGTGTAGTTATCAGGAATAGTTCACCAATGGACGGGAGAGACATTATCAATGCCATAAGAAAGAACAAATGATGTGAGGCTTTTAGTTTCATGGAAACAAATCATTATTGAATACACTACATTCGCTGGGTGCGCAGTGCACATATTTCCTTGGAGCAGAGAGACAGGGGAAAAACACACGGGAGCCATCCATAGTTTCATCAACTAGAAGAGAATGTGAGTTGTTTTTCTAAAACACTTGAAGATATGCCCAGAAGGGGATTGGAGCATTCATGGTCATGTCCGATGTTAGATGAAGATGACCGTTAAATGAACAATGAGCGATGCTATAAAGCGTGCGATGACCATCATCAGTTTATTAACTAACTAAAAATCTAAAGCTGTAATCGACTTTTTGGACAATTCGTAAGCTGATCCAAAGATAACAAGATTCAACATGTTACACAATGGTATATCACCTCTGTAATGAAGAAGGTTGGCTATTAAAGACGATAAAACACTAAAAATTGAAATATTTTGGTCACTTGAAACGCGACAAAAGTTTAGAGAGAACAATAAAGGGGTATACGCCTGAGAAGAGAGGAAGAGGAAGGCCAAAGAGAAGATGGGTGCAGGATGTGGCGGATGATCTCCAGATGGGTGTATCGGACGCGGGACATCTTGCTTGTGATCGAGAAGATTTCCGGAGGGTTGTTATGGGAGCAAGGTTCTGCAAAGTACGTACCACTGACTGACTGACTGACTGACTGACTGACTGACTGACTGACTGACTGACTGATATGTCTACACACTGACGTGGTATAGTCGCTTGGATGTTCAAGTGACCCCCAACTGGCACGGATTTTTATGTTGGACGGGCCAAAGGATAATGAACCAGACAAAGAGAGACAAACCTGCTATTCTGTAGGTACACTCGTGAAAGATAAAATTGATATACTTGAAGTCACAGCCTTGAAGAAACAATGGAAAGTAACTCGTTTCATAGTTAAAAAAATTAATCATTGCACAAGATCAGACAGGGTCACAATAAGGCTGCTTTTGTTTTCTCCCCGACAACCTGGCTCTTGACGTTTCATTAATTATGAATTATGTTTTCTAAACTGTTTACTTCGCGCCCCCCCCCCCCACCCCCATCCCCACCCAACCCAACCATTCTACACTTTCAATATAAACAATCGTATTTTATGAAAATTAGAAAAGTATATACACTATCGTCTTCCGGTGTGGGTTGACTGCAATGAATCTATAACACCCTCTGTCCTTCGCTCCAATTTCAGAGCCTTATTTTTCCATCTCTTTATGTCATCTTCCCGCTTGTATCGATGTCTGCCTCTTGCTCGATTGCCCCCAACTTTCCCATCCAGTATTCTATTGATAAGAGTATCGTGTTTTCTTTTTCCGACTCTTCAGAACTTCTGTCGTGTCTGATTGCTTACACTTCCATGAAATACGACCCGTTCTTCAATATTTTCAAATCTCCAGACCTCTTTTTATCTCGGTTTCTCTCCTCCCTCTTTTTTCCTGATCATATATATAAACTACATTCTTCAGTTTTGCTACACTAAACGAATTGATTCATCCCACAGGATATGGAAACATGTCTCCCAAGACAAGCAACGGGCAGCTCTTCTGTATCTTCTACGCCCTGATGGGAATCCCCATGTTTGCCACTGTGTTGGTAGGCACCGGTGAACGGCTGCAGATACCCATCAAATGGCTGCACAGAGGCAGGCCTTGGGTTAAAGACAACCAGTCGCGCGACGAGCAAGTGAAGTCTATCATCTTTATGTCCACAGGTAAGACATTTCCCTCCCAGGTTGTGGATTATTTATTGTGCGCCGCTTGTTTCAATCAATTAATCTGCATAGCGCCTAGAGGCACATAAGGCAGAAACAAACTGTCGCCACCGAGTTCGATCCTGAGCCATCGTCACTTTCTCCAGTTTTTGTCCTTTGCGTAGCTCGAGTTCGGCCTCAAAAGTTTACCTCCAAGTGCCTCTGGGCCTGCCTCTTCCTCGCTGTCCTTGTGGTGTCCAGTGCATTGCCTGTCTCGGCCGTCTCTCTGTCACGGTTTGTTTACATCTTCCTTAATTTTACCCTGGAAATTTACCTTAGAGTCTCCTGATAGGGAAATACGTAAACCCTGCTGATCAAACTATGACATTCAAGAGAAACCATTAGACCAGCGGCTTCTAACTGGCGGGACGGGGGGAGGGGGGATGGCAGTTTGGGGGAAGGAGTGGGGGAGTTTGGGGGAAGGAGTGAGGGTGGGGGGGGGGGGAGGAGGAAGGGGGGGGGGGGATCAAACAATTTTTTTTTTATCTGAGTGTGTTTGTGCTCGTAATTATCGGGATTCTCAGAAAAGTCCTGAAAACAAAACAGCATTTCCAGTTTTATGAATTTGAAGTAGAGAGTAGTCTCCGTTGTGCCTTGGCCAAAAGCAAACCGAAAATAGCAGATAGCATCAAGTAAAATCAGTGTCAATCATAACTTTGATATTTTGACACTAAATTACAAATTATTAGTGATTGTTTCGTTTATTATTTGACAATTGGTTTTATGTGGATGTTTTTCTCTAAGTTCTTGTTAACAATGTTTGGAATTTATCTTTTTGTCCTCCTTTTTAAAAAAAATCACACTGTATTATGTTGACAAAAGGGGGCGGGAGGTTGGTTAGAAAAAAAGGGGGGGGGGGGGGGGGGTCATTACCATATACTCAAGAGGGTGCAACGTGAAAAAAGGATAGAGATCACTACCTTAGACATACTTTATTGCGAAAGGCTGAAAGGTCTGGACTAGATTCAGTCCATGACATCGAAAGGATTGAACGGTATAGGCGAGAAGTGATGTGAACTCTGCGAGCCCTATGTGACGTAAAACGGCACAACAAGTGGATAATGGTGATTGTTGGATGACGACGATCCCAGTTTCTGCCTCCTCTTTGTTTTCTCGGAAACTGCACACCCTTTCAACGATTTCTCCAGACCACCATGACGCTTGATATGTTCAAATTGCATCAGCTTTCGAGAAAAGATGCTGTGTACCGGCGAGTTCTCCTCGATGTTCGTGTCATGCAGGATTTAATTTTCTTGGTCCACGGTATTCAAATAACTTTTTAAAGACGACTGTAGTCAATAAAATAATATATCTACTCCCTGTATTTACTACCTTTAGGGCGGCATAGAGGAAAAAGATGGTAAGAAGGGGAGGGGAGTCGTGAGCTGGAGGATTTAAGGCCGCATGGTTAGTGCAGTGGGCGCAGTTTCTACGTTTGCCCTCGATGTATATTTAAAAAAAAAAATTACCCGGGTACTCGATAAATTCTACCCAAACTGTACTACCGGTTACTTCGTGGTAAGTAAAAATGTAAAGTAAAGATCCCTTTTCATGCCTTTAGGCGTATTGGGCATATGGGAATAGCACCCATATTTTTACAGACCTTCGGCACTCGGTGGGTTATGTGGTCAGCATGCCGTCTTTACTTCCCCAGGACAGCCATCCTGTTACCCATTTTAGGCTGGGTTGAACTGCGACGCCCCATACCATGATAAAAATCACGCAGCCAGCAGTGGGTTTGGATGGCGGTACGTTGGAATTACGAGTCGGACTCGCAACGCCTAAGCCAAGGACGCCGCTACTTACTTCGTGGTGCCATAGTATAACCGTGTTGTATGTCTATACGGTTGAACGGGTTTTACAGTGTTTTGTACCTGTTTGATTCTCATCCTTGAGATGTCAGTCCCACAGAATGCAAATCTGAAGGGGAAAAACTGAAACGAAAACCAGGTCCTCCCTATGAGTGGCCAGCGGTCTAACCTCTCGGCCTTCGGCTGTGTATGCGTAAAGTACATAGAACAGTTTGAGTAAAGCGATGACCGATTGCGTGTCTTCTCCGCATTGTTACCTAAACATGACACCTTTTTGATTCCAAAGGTCGCATCTTGAATGCAAACCCAACATGGGAAATGTAGTATACCCATGCAACACTTCCAATGAAGTTATAATTAAGGCACCCTTAACGGCGACATCAAGCACCACTTTGGTGTTGAAGCCTCTAGTCCTGTGTTTGTAAGGGTGTTAGGATCATCAGGTTAAGCAAACATGGCGGTGTTATCAGAATATCCTTAGTCCAATTTTACGGTTTCGTATGCTCAGGTCAGACAGTCAGTGGGTTGCCTCTGTGAATACACTTGGCAGTTGCAGGTCCTCCATGGTCCCTAATAGCTTCCTCTGCAAGCTTTGCTCTTGAGGCCATTTTTCTTTAAACACATACATATACTAAAAAAACGCGTAGTTATCCAATGGCGTTTTCTTTTATTTAAAATTTTTTGACGTTGGCCTTAAACTTATTGAAGACCCAGATGCAAACGTACTGTCAACTGATATATTGAACCCTGTGGTATTCTTATGTGCAGTTTGAACAACTTCACTCATCAAATTAAAAGATTTTGAATATCAAAATTATGTCGCTTTCAGTAGTTATGAATGTCTTTATGTTTTAGTAACATAATTATTTGGATAATCAAGATATTGTTGCACTAATCCAACATCATTGCTGGAACATTTCAGGTACTTTTATTATAGTGTTCATACCATCGTTTGTATTTACTGTCACCCAGAGCTGGAGCTACTTGGAGTCGCTCTATTATACCGTCGTTACGCTAACTACAATTGGATTTGGTGATCTAGTGCCAGGTAATTGCTGTAGTCTCAGTATGTTATGTCAAATTAACAGATTAAACATGTGTCATATTAATATTACATTTGAGATACTATGTCAATACTACACAGTCCAGCCGTTAAGTAATGAGACTGGTCTGATTGCGATCAAGACAAAGACGCCATTCATGAAGCAAAGCTTGTCATCCAAACAGGCAGCATTATGCTGTAAATTGGCCAGCTTGCTATGCCTGGTCAGAAAATGACAGGTAACCCCATTTTGTTCAACTAATGAGAGTTGCTTTGTTGCATGTGCAACATAGAGCAGACAGCGAACTTGGAAATAGTGCTCTTAAGACGAGGAGCAGCTGGCCAAATGGTTAGAACGCTGGGCTCTCCAGCCGGAGACCCAGGTTCACATCCTCGGTAATAAAATTCTCACACGCACAGTCGTGACTCAAAGACCCCCTGTCTACATCGCAACAGTGGTAAAATAAAGGCAATAATTGGCAGATTAGCTCTTAAGACAGGTGAAGTCACGAGATATGCCCAATGCGATCTTCGGGGATATACCGCAAGGTCATTAGCTAACTCACCTGACTCGGCTGACCCTATCTGTCCTGGTTCTAATTTTTGCTAAATTGTCAGAATATGACAGAAGCTCCACCCACTGCACCCAGGTGAGCCACCGTGGTGTAGCGCCTGAACACTCGCCCACGAATCGGAAGGTAATGGGTTCAGGTCTTGACATAGCTGGACTTTATTTTTTAATTATGGAAATAACCTAGGCTCCTATGTCGACTCTGCTTTAAACGGATACAGGTAAAGTCCTGATAAGCAAATTCGACCGACAAGATGTTGACCACAATACCCATTGATTGCCGATTGGTCAATAAAATAAAGGTCGCGCCCTATATGCCCAATACGCTTGAAGGCGTGGAAAAGTGCTTTATTTTACTTTAGCTTCCACCGCACCCTGGTAGATAAAACAGTTGCCTTTGTGTAGGCGGATTTCCCCTGTCCAATTTAACAGCTCAACAGACACAGTTTAACATAAAATATCTCACAGGACGCTCACTTTATCTTCAGAGCCAAACAGTGTATTTACAGCAAAGCACAGAAATGAATATATAAATAATGCACATCGCTCTGCTAGTCACTAGTTCGCGTCATCATGATAGGTGAATTTCAAGGATCTGGCGAACTCGCCAGTAGCAACCAGACGGGAACACGCTGTAGAAATGTACGATTATATATCCAGCTTCTGGAAATAAAATAACAGTACATTTCTACAGCTTGTTCCCGTGTGGTTGGTACTAGCGAGTTTTCTAGATCCTGGAAATTCACCTATCATGATGACGCTGTAACCGTCCTCTGACGTTTCAAGTTAAGAAACTGCCCTGGACTCCTGGCACTTCACACACTTTTGTGGAAAATCCAGACTTTCGTCTGTTCAACACACCTAAGAAGACTGGGTGTCCACCTACCCCACTGAGCATTATAGCGTCGTTCCACACAGGTATGAGAGGTACAATCAACTTTGAGGGTGTAACATGGGGGGAGTTTGTAAGCAAAAATGGAGTTACGCAGGGGTGTGTATTCGCTCCTACTCTCTTTGGAATATACTTGTCACGTCTTTTGGAACATGCCTTTTGAGGTCAGGAGGGTGGTATATTTGTCTATTCTCGATTTGATTGCAGCTTTTACAGTGCTGGCAGGCTGAAGGCCAAAACCAGGATAAGAAAGGTATTTATCAGAGAGCTGCTGTTTGCAGATGATGCTGCAATAACCACCCACTCAGAGGAGGAGCTGCAGTGTTTACTATCTGCCTTTGCTGATGCGTGCTGTGAAATTGGACTAACAGTCAGCAAAAAGAAGACAAAGGTTATGGTGCAAGGTGTTAATGATAGACCTACAGTCTTCATTGACGGCGAAGAGCTGGAGACAGTAAACCATTTTACCTATCTAGGTTCCACAGTTAAAAGCAAACTATCGCTGGACCAAGAAATCAACATCAGGATAAGTAAGGCAGCAACAACAATGAGTAGATTGTCAAAAAAGAGTTTGGGAGAACGAAAGCTCACAGTTAAAACAAAAACTCTTGTCTATCAGGCTTGTGTTCTCAGCACTCTGCTTTATGGCAGTGAAACTTTGTCAGCTTATTCGCACCAGGAAAGATAGCTAAATAGCTTTCACATGTGATGCCTAAGAAGAATTCTTGGCATTAAGTGGCAGGACAAAATCACAAACACTGAGGTACTGGAAAGAGCAAGTACTACAACAGTCTTCTCAATGCCCATTCTACGAAGGCTCAGGTGGTTGGTCACACCTGGAGAATGGAGGATGGCAGAGTCCCTAAGGACATCCTTTATGGTGAATTAAAGACGGCTACAAGATGTCGAGGCCGACCTCTACTACGGTATAAAGATATGTGCAAGCGGAACGTGAATGATACAGGTATTGAGATGGACTCATGAGAACAAAATGACATGGACCGTGTTATGTGGAGAGGGCATATCACTAAGAGAATGAGAGTGAAGAAAGAAATGATTGCAGACAAAATGTCTGAGAAGAAACGGATTAAACATAAATCTTGACAACAATGGTCCTGAAATCCCATGCTATCATTATGGAAGACGTTTCTTGACATGGGCGGGTCTTGCTAGTCACACTCGCCATCGCCTTGGGCTGTGAATCATGCCCCGTCACAGCGCTATATAACACTATCGTCTGGAAAGACGGAAAGGTGTCAATCAATCCTATATATATATATATATATATATATATATATATATATATATATATATATATATATACACACACACACATTGAATACAAGTTTATGGGCATGCCTGTTTTATCTTGCACGTAGATATTCAGGCGGTATTCACGATTCGCAACTGGTGTTAAAACTACCAAAGAAGAACATTACCTTGAACCTCCAGTTTATGTTTGCAATGATGAACTCACTGTTCAAAGAGAACGGTTACAAGAAGACCGATGTCTGACAATAAGGATGATGGGAGATGAATATGATGTTGGATTTGATAAACATTAATCCTCATAAACTTGTCTCATCAATTCAGCTGTCATGAGAACACCTTTCCGAGTAAAGTATATTTCAGTGTTCGCTCGTTGCTGCATGCTGCATACGTAACCATGCAGCTCTTGCTAGTTAAAAATGTGCGGGTCACTTGGCCTCTACTAGCCGGGCTATGCTGCAGTTTGACTAAGTCATAAATGCTTGAGAGCTTATTTGGATGTTATGCTTTGTTTCATGTATAGCATTTTTGTTTGACCATGATAAAATCCAATTATTTAATTAATTTAGGAGGAACAATGTTGAAAACCTAGGACACAAATGTTGTCTATTTTAGTGCACATAACTGGTTACGTCTTGCTCTCTCTCTCACTCTGGCTCTCTCTCCCTCTTGCACGAAGTGAGAGAAAGAGAGAAGGGGAGGCGATAAATGGAACATACGAAGGTGAAAATGAGGGAGAGGTAAAACCGGAGAGAGAGAGAGAGAGAGAAAAAGAGAGAAAGAGAGAGAGAGACAGACAGACAGCTAAGGCTGGAAAGAGAATGAGATAGGAGGGAAAGAAAAACGGAGATAGAAAATAATAGACATCAAGAGAACAAAAAAATTATGTGAGAACGCGAATGAGATTGAGAGGCAGAGAGAATGTTAACAGTAGAATGAGGGATATAGAAGGGGAAGAACAAGGAAAGCATTAGACAGACAGACAGATGAGACAGGAAGAAAGAGTGAGAGTAAAAGACAGAGCGAGAGAGAGAGAGAGAGAGAGAGAGAGAGAGAGAGAGAGAGAGAGAGAGAGAGAGAGAGAGAGAGAGAAAATTCACCTCAAACAAGGCACACTAACACCCCTTTTATCTCTCTTTTATCTCTCTTTCCACAGGTTACTTTGAAAAACCAGGTAAATGCTAACTTTTGTTTATAACCCTGCTCTACATCAAACCATGCCTTTAGTTTCTGGAATTTTTGTTTACAATTCGCATTTCCCCCCTGGAGGCACACAAGCAAAGCTCCCCCAAAAAATGTTCCTGTGGCATCTCCAGTGCTATGGCATCCCTCCATTCTCAATATTGTCGCCCCTCCCCCGCACACCCTATCATTTTACATGAATGCTCCATTACCGTCACAGACGTAGTCCTCATATTTAACAATTTCTAACCCTGGGATCCGTTACTTTAACTCTATTGCTCTTCAGAAATTTGTTTCGTCATTGTCTATTTATTCTTTTTGATACTAATAGTTATGACTTCAACTATTGTATCTCAGACTCCAAGGGTAGGTGTATGGGTCCCATTTTGGAAGAGAGGAATCCACTGTCCCTGGGGGTTCCATGGGAGGTGGGTGGGGGGGGGGGGGGGATAGAGCCACTGCCCCTTAGTAAGCATGCAGTTAACTTTTTCTTCTTCCTTTGTCGTCTCACTGATACCAGGTTGTAACCAAGTGTTTTATTATTTTGTTTTGGTCGCTTTTAGGGTGGCTTGGGTGATGGATTTGTTTATCTTTTTGCAGGTTTCAGCTTCACCATACATCCATCTTTTTCATATAAACAATGACTAATTAATGGTTTGCTTAAATCAGATAGGCTGCGCCAAAAGGATAATTGTGCAGCCTAACTGCAAGCCACAACAAAACCCGCCAGGTGCCATTTTTTTAGCGTCTGGAGAAGCGAGTTGCTGAGCATATTCAACCATGTGTGGTACAGGCAGTACAAAATACTAACAAAAAAACAGCAACTCAACAAAAATGAATCAAATAAATGACCGGTCAAAGAGATCACCCGTCGCCTATAATAGCGAGCCACCTTTTTCAACTCTAGGCACTTGTAAACAAGGATTATGTATTTTGAATTCTGCATATCTCAACTAACTGTAGACTATTGAGATACATGGAAGTAAAAATGATAAACTAATTGCCAACTGAATTATGCAGACAAAATAACATGATTGTCAGCTTGCATTCGCCTTGGTAAAACATTTACTTTTGAATGTAATCGATTTTGTGTTTCGATTAGAAGGATTCATTTATTTATTTGCATTTTAATTATTTGTTACTGTAGTATGCACCTGAAGAGATGGAGCGAAATATTTAAGGCGGAAAATTGTACAATTTATTGTTTATGTCTTTGTGTTGGATATCAGCATGGATGTAACATTGCTTTGATGTTTTCATTAAAACTGAATGTGTCCCACACAAAAAAAAAATATATATATTTTTAATCCCCTTTGAACATTGTTGCAGTAGTTGACGGCTGAGACTATTTAATGAATAGAAAATACATACACTCGTATGTTTCTATTCTCCAATATAATAATGAAAACCATTCGTTGCTTAAAGAGCAACCACAAGACCTCCTGAACTGGCCACCGGTCTCCCAGCTTCATTACTGAGAGAGAGAGAGAGAGAGAGAGAGAGAGAGAGAGAGAGAGAGAGAGAGAGAGAGAGGGAGAGAGAGAGAGAAAGAGAGAGATAGAAAGAGAGAGAGAGAGAGAGAGAAATAAAAAAGAGATAGAGAAGAGGGGAGGGAATAGCTGCGGCAGAAAACAGTAAGACGGTCCACTGAACAATGAATGTCTACCGTGTATTATAAAGAATCATTATCACTGCAATCAGGACACACTTGCAAGTGCTTGGTCTTTCTCTCATCAGACTTGGGATTGTGTAAATGCTGAATATCAATCATGCTTGGTCTCTCTATCATCAGACTTGGGATTGTGTGGAGGCTGAATATTAATCATGCTTGGTCTCTCTCTCATCAGACTTGGGATTGTGTGGATGCTGAATATCAATCATGCTTGGTCTCTCTATCATCAGACTTGGGTTGTGTAGATGCTGAATATCAATCATGCTTGGTCTCTCTCTCATCAGACTTGGGGTTGTGTAGATGCTGAATATCAATCATGCTTGGTCTCTCTCATCAGACTTGGAATCGTATAGATGCTGAATATCAATCATGCTTGGTCTCTCTCTCATCAGACTTGGGATCGTGTAGATGCTGAATATCAATCATGCTTGGTCTCTCTCTCATCAGACTTGGGATTGTGTAGATGCTGAATATCAATCACGCTTGGTCTCTCTCTCATCAGACTTGGGATTGTGTGGATGCTGAATATCAATCATGCTTGGTCTCTCTCTCATCAGACTTGGGATTGTGTGGATGCTGAATATCAATCATGCTTGGTCTCTCTCTCATCAGACTTGGGATTGTGTAGATGCTGAATATCAATCGTGCTTGGTCTCTCTCTCATCAGACTTGGAATCATATACATGCTGAATATCAATCATGCTTGGTCTCTCTATCATCAGACTTGGGATTGTGTAGATGCTGAATATCAATCATGCTTGGTCTCTCTCTCATTAAACTTGGGATTGTGTGGATGCTGAATATCAATCATGCTTGGTCTCTCTCTCATCAGACTTAGGATTGTGTAGATGCTGAATATCAATCATGCTTGGTCTCTCTCTCATCAGACTTGGAATCATATACATGCTGAATATCAATCATGCTTGGTCTCTCTCTCATCAGACTTGGGATTGTGTAGATGCTGAATATCAATCATGCTTGGTCTCTCTCTCATTAAACTTGGGATTGTGTAGATGCTGAATATCAATCATGCTTGGTCTCTCTCTCATCAGACTTGGGATTGTGTAGATGCTGAATATCAATCAATGTTGCTAGTTCTGTTTTTTGTGAACAACACAGTTGCATTGTTGATGTTCCCTTATAACTCAGTCGAAGCCAGTAGTAACGGTATTATTCCCTTTAGTCTAAGATAAGTAAAGGACTCTCTCTACGCAAGAGCTAGCCTCATAGTTTTGTAGTCTAATTGGCACTCAATGGGTTTGAGTCAGAAGTAGAACGGAGCACTTATGGGTTACACCCGTGTGTCATGATGTTGATCCGTTGTCTAAACCTAAACCTAAACATTTAGCCTGGTTGCTAGAGAGCCAATGTCAATTTTGCGGATTTTTAGCCAGAACCTTCAGGCTCGCTTCAAGCCATTACGGTACCACCTCTCGCCTTCTCAGTGTAATAAGTACTATTTGAAAACAGGGTGCTTTATTAATATCCTACCCCAGATGACGTTACAGGACAGTCCAACATTATAGAGGGTGGTAAGACTTGGTTTCAGGCTTTCTGATGCTTTTAACGACCCCAAAACATCTAGAACTGGCCCTAACCCAACCCACCTACGTCCCACAAGAGAGTGCAGCCTAGGTCCCACGACTACATGCAGCCTAGGTCCCACGATTACATGCAGCCTATCTACCACCCCCTGAAATATTAGACTATCCCGTAACCTGTGGATTCCTCCTGTTTGGGGATATTAATAAAACACTAAAAACAGTAATTATGTATATTAATTATAATTCAACTCCTGTAAATAAAAAAAATAATCGTTTGTTTGCAGCTGAAGGCAGGATGAAGAAACGGCATTACTTTTATCGATTGTTTCTTGGCATTTGGATTCTGCTTGGCTTGTCGTGGGGAGCTTTGGTACTTAGTGAAATTGGATCATTACTTCAGGTAGACACATTTTTATGCTCATATTTCCCACATGGAATGATTTTTTTTTCACTTGCCTTGGATATATAAAACATGTGAAGCTCAGTTATTAGTCTTTTTCTTTCTCTGTGTTTACCTTAAAAGGGCGGTTGGCTTCTTGTGTTGTGGTTTACAGCTAGGCTGCAATATCTGCGCCTTTAGACCCAATACAACACGTTTCAGCAAATCCCTAAATAGTAGCTGTTTACCTACTTGTTAGATTAGTGGATCTGTTCCCCCACCCCTACTTTCCCCGCCCCAATACAAAAAAAAAATCAAACATGGGGCCCCATAACCCTAAAGGAATGGGGCCCCAGAACCCCAAAGGAATGGGGCCATAGAACCCCAAAGGAATGGGGCTCAGTTAATTGTAGTAGGATGATGACTGCACTGTGGCATGTCTAGAGGTGTTCTTATCATTTCTGTTATAAAACCACCAGTGTTCAACGACTGTGCCACATCCTTACCCACACAGAACTGCAGGTTACATGGGGCTGGTGTGACAGCTATAGGTGGGCTAATAATAATTTACTTGGAGGTTAAACAGGGTATATGAGCTTGCCATGTTGGTCTGCCATCAACTAGCGTTAGCGCAGTTGATAGAAGACTCGCTTTCAAATCCAGCTGCGACTTGCTGCAGCCCACGGCCGGTGTTCGAAACCGGGCGGTTCCCGAAGTTCATCCAGCCTCTAGGTAATGGGTACCAGAGTTGACACTCTGGGGTTAATGGAGGAACGTCGCTGTAGCTACGGAGTTACGTGCAGATGGCGACACAGGTAAACGGTTACTTATCAGCTGTCCATACTGTGGCAAAGCACTTATGGTATACAACCGTACGCAATGACACTGGTTCACATCTCCTGACTTTACCTTTATCTTACTGAGACTTGTTTAATCTCATAGTGTCAAACCTTTAGGTCTTATCGATCTGCCATCCAGAATGAGATCCTATATCCTCAGGGTGTCAGTCTCTTCAGGTACCAGCCCAGCGGGCATAAACAGAATGCGCTACCATGCACGCATGCTGTGTGCCTGGACTAAAGAGTTTCTTTGTGACTTGGTGCTGTGTTTTTTGCAAATCTGTTTAAATCTAAACGTTTGCAATGTGACTGTTGATGCTGGACCTCCTCCTTCTACACCTTTTCTTCTTCTTCTTCTTCTTCTTCTTCTTCTTCTTCTTCTTCTTCTTCTTCTCTTCTTCTTCTTCTGCTTCTTGTTCTCCTCTCCCACCCTGATCTTTTATTTTATGTTTTAAAAAAAGCATGGCTGAGAAAATATTTTAACGCTCGTGTATCCATTCAAATTACTGTTCTCAATGTAATATTTGTCAATTATTTTCCAGAAAAAAATTGTGACCGCAGCGAGCCAAACCCAGAATAAATTAAACACCCTGGAGGGCATAGTCAAGAAAAAAGCAAAAGAAACCAAGGACAAATTAGTGAAAAAGGTACTGATTTTAATATTTAGCATATATTTAATTCTAGAATCATTGCTGTTCTTCTGAACTGTTTTAAATCTTTCTGTTAAAGTCTGATTAATACCTCTATTCCCTTTCTGATTAATACCCTTTTTTTCCCTATCTGATTAATACCCTTTATTCCCCATCTGATTATTTCCCTTTATTTTCCTACTGTAGCACTTACTCTTGTCTCACACTAAGTTATCTTGTCTTTTTCTTCATCTTCTTCTTCTGCATTCGCCTGAAGATGTAACTGCGTTGTACTCGTTTACAGTATGGCTGGGTTATTTGTGCCTTTTGGTCAACACATCTAACTTTTGCAGGCATTTTTTGACGGGGTTAGCCTTCCTGGTTTTCCCCCCATTTCTGAAAATCAAACACAGTACATAGGTACAGGGAGATCATTATGGTCTGGGGAGAATGGCACAATAGTCATATCATATCTTGCCGTCCTTTTTAGGATGAAATTTTTCGTTTTTGAAGCCCTACTCTGGCTCATGCCAGGGGCCGCAATATAGCCCGGCCATAAATATGGCCTAATGGCTGAACGTGATTTCTGGGTCCTCTCCACGGTGAATCCTCATCCACATGGTGGCACATTGTGTCATCGGGTGTTTATCGCTTGTGTGATGTCCTGGTGGGGTAGATAGTCAGTTAGTCAGTCAGAATGGCACTGCGAGGAGTTACAAGCGAATCTGGCGCTCAGCACTCAGGGAAAAAACGAGATGGATATACAATCAGACAGTTACTAGTGCCGCCAGAATTGGAACTCTTCAGATGCTGCTGAAGATGGGGACGAAGTGCTTATGAGGGTGTCCTGAGTGCTGTGATGTCGATTCTTAATTCAACCTTCAACATTCTGTAAATCACTACGACATTAATAAATAAGTGTCAGGTTTGAAGGAGTTAGAATAATACTATGAGACATGGAGTTAACGTGACAATACATGTAGCTGTAGAGTGGGTAAGCGTAATAGCCGACAGGGGACACAAAGTTAAGAACAGTACGTAATTAAAGATAATACTGTGTGAAAAAAGGCATGGAAAAGGCAGAGACAATGACGATAGACAGACGAGCAGAATGCGTATCAATAACAATAAATAGCACACAAAAATAAACTGACAAGTGAATTTGAATATCTGGGGCTAATTTAGCCTTCGTTATAAGAATGCCTAGAGAAAGTAACATATGATCTGTAAAAGCAAATCAGGTACTGAGATAAATGTAATTTCATACAATTAGAAACCAACAAATGCAGGGATTGTCATCAGAGCTTAGGAGTTTGTACTTTGTGTGACACTTTCGACAGGTGGCTAGCCACTGTGCAGAGAGAGACTGAGCTATATGGTAAAAATAAGTCAGTCCTCTCAATATAATTTAAATGCACAGTGAGTTGATTGATACAGAGTTAAAACTGATATCACAGCAATCAGGATATACTCATAAGTGCTCAACCTCCATCTTCAGCAGTCATTTAACAGTTCCAATGCTGAAAGTACTGACAGCTGTTTTCTAATGTTTGCCTTCCCTTTCCTCTTAGTGTACAGAGTGATTTAAAATTGTACTGACAGGTTTGAATGTGTTATATCTTACAGGATAAAGACACGTATCTCACCAAGAATGGCAAAGACCTCTCTGAGACTGAGATGTGCAAACTGGATAAAGTTAGTGACAAGGACAGTGATGAAGAAGAACTTAAATATGAACCTACAGACTCAGACTATTAACTTTAGTATTTTATTTTATTATAGATAGAAGTATAATTCAAATAAGCAAATGATATTAATGGTAACATTATTTGTTTGTTAATTGTGATACACTGAATGTGTAAATCTTTCTCAAGTGTAAATCTTTATTTTTATTTTCTCCTAAATGCTTTACATTTATATTTCAGTCTCTGCATGCTTAGTTAAAACATTGTTAATAAAATTTGTCTACAGTTAACCTCATTGCAAGATGAATGTTTTCAGTGCCTATATCAGGAAACAGAAAAGCAGATGTGTCTGTCTGCCTGGTTTTCATTGAAAGTTCTTATTGCAATTACAGTAGATATTAACTTTCCTGAATTGGGATGTGTGATAATGTAGATACTTTTCTTTCTAAATAAACTCTAAATAACACGATTTTTTTTCATGTTTGGTGCAGGGTTTTTCTCTCTTTGACTTGTAATATTGGTTAGCTATTTCCAATCTGTTTTTAAAAGAATTGTATATTTTGCTATGGTTGAAGTTCTTTTCAAATTATTATAAGTCACACAACTTTGCTACAGGTTGCAATAAAAACTCGCCTCCCATTCACAGCCAATAGAAAAAAATGACCACAATTTATAACAACTTATTACATTCACTAGGAAATGGTCCAAAAGACTGGCCACTTGTCACATTTACTAGGAAATAGTAGTCTAAATTTATGTTCACTTGTAACACCCACTAGGATGTTATAGCCTAAATTTTCTTAAACTTGTAAAAAAATATGTGTAAAGTAACAATTTTTTGACTGTGTAGGTCAGCACCATAATTTGATATATATAATGGAAGAATAGTCAGAGAGTTTCTAGGGAGAGAAAATTCACACACACACACACACACACACGCACGCACGCACGCACGCACAGACACACACACACATGCAAACAAATTGGCAATATTTTATCAACAAGCACTTTTATTCAAATATCTTTATATACAGTGTGATTTTAGGCAGAAGTAATACCCTCTGTATATGAATAATATAATAACATTGTGTCTATTATATTAACTCCACTAGGTTGACCCAACCTAATAGGTTAAGTCTTGGGAAGTAAAGGTTCCTGGCATTATGTTGACCACATCAACCATTGAGTGCCGATTGACCAGGTGAAGTCTTGGGAAGTAAAGGTCTCTGGCATTATGTTGACCACATCACCCACCGAAGATATGTGTCTAGCATCATATACCCAATACGCCACTGGCGGGAAAATTGTTGTTTTACTTTATTAACTCTTTCTGTCCCAAACAACGCACCATGTGTGTTCAGCTATTACCCTAAGATTGCCGTAGATGCTCGATGTCTTATTGTATGGTTTAAATTCTGACTTAGCATATTACAGAAACAGCCCGATATTGTAGCATGAAGCACTGTAAATGCTGCCTCTTTGGAAGTTACATACTCAGGCTCTTTCATTGTGGGGCATAAATGCCATAGACATCTCTAACGAAATCTTCTGTAACTGAAGGAGTTAGTTAGTTTGTTTGTTTGTTTGTTAATCGACAGATTATCCTCATTGCACGTCGAACAAGTCCATAAGCCCTCAGATCACATCTTCAATATGTCCCTTAGCATGTGGCTACACATAACACTAGTTCTGTGTTGATTTACTACTCTTCTTTAGCTACCTATGTTGTGTTCATGTTTGGCGACACCTCTTTTGACCTGAAATAAAAGAGTTACTCCTAGTAAAAAGAAAAACTGGGGTGATATTAATCTCATAAAGTTAACAAACATAAATTTTACAAATGTTTGATAGATTTACTCATTTATTGTTTGAGGTTGAATGTTTGTACACAAAGACATGTCTTCAGTTTGTATCTTATATAATGTTAGTTGCTTGTAATATTCAATGTGCGCTGGTCATTATAATTTTATGAAACACTTTATTTTACCTGTTGTTTTGAAGCTAAATGGTTTCCATTTTGAAGAGTGATGAAACAGTCATAATTTTATATTAAAATAAATATGTGAATGTTTCTGGCATTATATTTTACTTGCAAGCTTTACTTATTGTTTATGCTATTTATATTCCAAGATCATATCAAGTTTGAATGTAAACAATTATAGATAATGCTTTTTTTGTGTGTGTTTTGAATGTGGATTTTAAAATACATCAAAGATTGATTTTAGTTTTTACTTTTAAATATATTGAAGCTATAGAACTTGAAAGTAGTTTTGTATGACAATGTTAAAATACAGTGTACACTGAAATTACAATAAAAACAGCCAAAAGCTGTATTATATCAGGAAGATTTTGACTGCACAATAGCTTTGATCTAAGTTGGTTGTCTCCTGATATGTTTTCTGACAGAAGAGTCAAAAGAAGAAGAAGAAGAGGAAGAAGAAGAAGAAGAAGAAGAAGAAGAAGAAGAAGAAATAAGAAAAAGAAGAAGAAGAAGAAGAAAAAGAAGAAGAAGAAGAAGAAGAAGAAGAAGAAGAAGAAGAAGAAGAAGAAGAAGAAGAAGAAGAAATAAGAAAAAGAAGAAGAAGAAGAAGAAGAAGAAGAAGAAGAAAAAGAGGAAGAAGAGGAAGAAGAAGGGTAACTTTGACATGACTGGTCTTAATATAAAATGCTGAATGTATATTCAGATGCCTATTATATGAAACTAGATAACTATGTACTTAATTGTTTACAAATTGTGCACATCTCTGTGTACACTGTGTACAAAATTACCATAAATTGCTGCATATAAGTTGAGTTTTCAGGCCCAAAAAATCTTTGAGGTTGTACTTTATACAATGTACACAATTTTTAAGTGTTGGGAATTTATGTAAATAAAGTATTTAAAACTTGAAAATGTCAGTGCTCCATTGGGGAAAACACTTGCAAACTTAGCAAGTTATTTTGCTGTCTGTTAGTTTGTTGTACATTTTTGTTGTTTCATAAGAATTATGGATCTATTGGCAGAAGCAACCCACCGCACCCAACCTACACAACCACTGATTTGATTTGATTTGATTCAAGAACCGACATCACAGCACTTGGAGCATTTCCATAAGCGCTCTGTCCCCATCTTCAGCAGCCAGCGAAGAGTTCCGATACTAATGGTGCCAGTAGCATTCTGATTAAACGTCCGTCTTGCCTTTCCTCTGAGCCTCGAGCATCTGCCAGAACCTCTCATCACTCCCCCCTACCAGACTGTAGTGATCCATCTGCTTCCCCGAACTGTACATACTCTCCCACAATTGCTCACAGGAGTAAATGTTAAATTTTGGTTTATGCATAGATTAGCATTTGATCCCTATAACTGAGGGACCCAGGAGAAACTTCCCATGCTTGAAGATGGCACTGGCTGTGTACATAAAGTCACTGATGCAAATTCATGAAGTTTTACCTACAGCTTGTTCTAAAAAAATAATATCAGCCACTAAATGTATCAGTAACTACTCTAGTTTGTTATACAATTTTGCTTTACGCGATATCCTGTTTTTCATTCACATGTCATATTGTAATGCATCAGTTATACTCTCTGCTCATTTCAATCTTCCTCAGTAATAATGTATTTATTGTAATTGATATAAATGAGATACTGGTGGTTTTATAGATCTATAGCTGTTAAAAGATCTATAGCTTATATGATACTTTATTTTTGAGAAAGATTTTCTCATGGTAATAAATATGCATATTAACATATACAGAGATTCCCTCAGATATGGAATATCACAATAAACCATCTGGTCTAGAAAAACAGCGCTGAAAACTAAACTTCACGGACCAGTGAGTTAACTAAAAAAGACACTGAAATTCCTACAATAGACACGAATAGTCAGTTTTCTTCAGGTGAATGAGAAAACAAAACAATATATATTAATCAACCTATTCATTATGCCATGCAGGTAGACATGTTTAACATGATAACAAGAATCCCAGATCACGTCTAGGTCCTTATTTTAGTCATGCATTAAAGGAAGCCATCTTGCCTAAGTATTAATTTCATTGCCCACCCTCTGCATTGAGGGATCTTATTCTTTGTGTGTGTGTGCGTGCTTCTATGTGTATGTGTGTGTGTGTTCTTTGTGTGGTAGTAATTGAATTGTGCCTGTCTACAGCATACTGGTGATATCTGTGCCTTTCAGCTAATGCATTCGACCTCTTCAGAAACGTATTGACAGGGTTAGCGAGCTCCATACCCTAAAAGTACTAAAGTGAATCTTATCAGACCTATTTTTTGGGCCAACACTATGCTGTCAGTGCCAAACATGGACACTTACATCCTCTAATGAATGTAAAATTATGACAACAGAGATAAAAGGCTTGGAAGAACTGCAGGAGTTTCAAGGAAAGACAGAATACGAAATCACGAAATCAGAAGAATGCTAGAAATAAAGCCAGTCCTAAAAGTCATCAAAGAACAACAAATGAAGTGGTTTGGACACCTAACAAGAATGCCCTGGTACTATCTAGCACAGAGACCCACACTGGAATGTTAGAATTGGTATATAGCGAGCAGAAGACCTTGGAAAATATGGAGTGATGGCATTAAGAACAGCCTTACAGAAATGAACATCAATCTTAATAGTGCTCTTGACAGAGCTCATCAACGAATGTTACATCTCCTCCTGACACTTCGCTGAGGTACAACGGGGAAGAGAAGAATAAGAAGAAGCCATCTCCATTGGGTTGTATGAAGTCATGAGCAGTTTGCTGTATCACCTTGTACACATGTGACTTTTAAGAATATTGTGTCCAATTCGGGGTGAATGTTATGTAATTTTTGGTCATGTTCAGAGTTTATCTGCTGAAGTTTTCTCAGAATTACTTTCTAAAATATTGATAATTCTTACATGGATAATATCTTTAATTTTCTGAACCTGTTCTTCTATACTTGATTTATCCCCTCTAGGAAAGTGGACAAGATCACAAATAAAAATCCAACCTCCAGGATGAATAAAATATCATGTTAATACAAGTTGTTTGCTTTTTGCCATCCCCCTTCATATGCTTTTTATTTATCTACAAACCATATTTTGTACATATTTAAGGTTTCAATTCTGTCTACAGAATGTTCTTGCTTCTGCACCATACAATAATGAATATTATCTGTGACACTTGATCACTTTTGAACTGAATTTGTGATTTTCAATGGTTAGATGTGATAAGCTGCTTAATTTTATTGGTAATTTTTTTTTCTTTAACATATTGGCAGTATAATAATTAGGGCTGTACCGAATAGTGATTTTCACTATTCGGCCCAATACGAATAGCGGGACCAACTATTCAGCCGAATACGAATAGTGATAGTGTATAAAATGTATCTAAAAAAAACAAACACACACACACATTCATAATGTCAAATGTACGCTGAAATCCTACTTCACATAAAGTAGCACAGAATAGTCATCTTTTTCTTTAGCTTTCTGACCCCTTGAGGTTTACTGTTGCAGATATCACTCGTCTCCATTCATCTCTCTGACTGGCCTTATCTTCACAGTTTGTGACACCAGTTGTTTGCAGGTCTGGCTGGACATTTTCTCGAACTTCTTTTTTATCTGCCTCGTGGTCTACACCCATTCCTCTCTCATGTGTATACAGTTTTTACTTCTCTGTCATCTGAAATGCTTTCAATATGCCCCAACCAATTTAGTTTGTTAGCTCTCATGATGCCAGTGATCAATGGTGATTTCAACAAATTATGTGTTACGTTGTTGCTTCTCACTCTCCATTCCCCGCTGTTAGCATTTTTGACGGGTCCAAAGATTTGTTGTAAGACTGTTTTTGAAAACCTGTAATAAAGCCCACTCTTTTATAAAACGACTGGTCTTATCAACATTTTGTATATTTTGATCTTGGTGTTGCGAGACAGAGACTTTGTATTTCTTCTCTCAGCATGTTGGAGCAGTTGAAGTTTTTCACCCAATTACTTATATGTTTGCGTTCGTTTGATTTTCATATTATCGACTTGGATGTGGCCAGAGTTTATATTCTTTCCATGTCTAGTTAGTATTTGTACAGAATAGTAAACATTAAAAAAATTTTATCTTTTGCCTCTTTCAGTCAGTCTGTGGTAACTAATAACTAGGAATGAAAGAATCCTAAGTATTATAACAAGTAACCAAACTTGGAAATTGTCACTGACAGCTTAGTTAATGCAGGAAAGCTGCATTAGCTTTCAACAACAAAAATCGTTCCATGTTGTCATTATTAAAGCCGTCTATGCAGAAGCGGATGTAAGGTAACTACTATTCGTATTCGGCCAGACCGCAACTATTCGGCCAAATACCAAATAGTCAATAGGTCCACTATTCAGCCCCGAAGCGAATAAGAAGCGAATATTCGGTATAGCCCTAATAATAATAACACTAGTTTTGTAACCTGAGATTCTGCAGTGAAACAATGAATACAGTTTGAATAATAGAGACACAAACAACACATTGCACAATTTATAGCCAGGCATCTTTTGCTGTATCTCTTCAGGGATATACAATGATGCATAAGACATCAACCCTTTCAGTTTAAATACACAAAGCACATTATCTCTTGCCTTACTGAACATATTACCATCTAAAGACTAAAATTAATCATATGATCACCGTTGAAGTCTAAGATTAGCCACATGATCTTTTTGTTTACACAAAACTGGATTATAGTTTGATCACATCCTCTAACATAAGCACAGAGACTGGCGCCTAAGATTAGATCTAGATAGCAAGATATTTTTTAGTGAAGGAAATAAGCAGAGATAAACTAGGAAGCTCAAAACGGCAGACTACTTCTTTATTTTATCCATAATCTTTCTTCTTATTTTTCTTTATCTCTGTTTCCCTTTTAAAAGTAGTTGGCATGTTATGTTGTGCTTAACAGCTAGACTGAGACATCTGCTTTCAATTCAACACATTTGATTTAAACAAAGGTCTAACTAGGTGCCTTTTACAACATGCTTGTTTAGGGATAGCACCTACAATTCTTTAAAAAACCATCACCAAATCATTATTTTTTCACAGCCAAAGTTTCCACTCAGCTGAACAAGTAAGTGTTCCCTCACACTTTTTCAGCAGCCTTTACCACATGAATGTTTGGTTCACTGCACACCAAAAAAGATAACAATATTTCATCACAGGTAAATGTGCCCAAAAGAAAAATGTTAGTAGAGTATAACATAGACAATTCTTTCCAAAACCCTACATTTAGGAAGAGTATTTGTCACTTCAACCCACAACTTAGGGGGAATATTGCTCAAAACATCACACAACTTGGAGGGAATATTGTTCATCCCGCAGCTTAGATGGAAAATTGTTCACAACATCCTACACTTATAGGAAACATTGTTCACAACATCCTACACATTTATAGGAAACATTGTTCACAACATCCTACACTTTTATAGGAAACATTGTTCACAACATCATACATTTATAGGAAATATTGTTCACAACATCCTACATTTATAGGAAACATTGTTCACAACATCCTACACTTTTATAGGAAACATTGTTCACAACATCCTACACTTTTTTAGGAAACATTGTTCACAACATCATACATTTATAGGAAATATTGTTCACAACATCCTACACATTTATAGGAAACATTGTTCACAACATCCTACACTTTTATAGGAAACATTGTTCACAATATCCTACATTTATAGGAAATATTGTTCACAACATCCTACATTTATAGGAAACATTGTTCACAACATCCTACATTTATAGGAAATATTGTTCACAACATCCTACATTTATAGGAAACATTGTTCACAACATCCTACATTTATAGGAAATATTGTTCACAACATCCTACATTTATAGGAAACATTGTTCACAACATCCTACATTTATAGGAAATATTGTTCACAACATCCTACATTTATAGGAAACATTGTTCACAACATCCTACATTTATAGGAAATATTGTTCACAACATCCTACATTTATAGGAAACATTGTTCACAACATCCTACACTTTTATAGGAAACATTGTTCACAACATCCTACACTTTTATAGGAAACATTGTTCACAACATCCTACACTTTTATAGGAAACATTGGTCACAACATCCTACACTTTTATAGGAAACATTGTTCACAACATCCTACACTTTTATAGGAAACATTGTTCACAACATCCTACATTTTTATAGGAAACATTGGTCACAACATCCTACACTTTTATAGGAAACTTTGTTCACAACATCCTACACTTATAGGAAACATTGTTCACAAAAACCCACAACTTAGAGGGAGTATTATTCACAACATCCCACACCTTAGTGGAAACATCATTTATAACTCTACAGAGTATGGTGGAAAGCCATTTACAATATCCCATACCTTACAGCATATATTGTTCATAACACCCCGCATCTTAAAGGAAGAAGCTTTGTTAACAGCACACCGTGCCATGAAGCATTGTTGCATCTCAAATTATAGTAGGAACATTATTTACAACTCTACAGACTAGAGGGAGTATTGTTTTGCAACATTCCACACCTTAGAGGAGGAAGCATTGTTTTGCAACATCCCACACCTTAGAGATGAAAGCATTGTTTTACAACATCCTATACCTTAGAGAAGGAAGCATTGTTTTACAACATCCCACACCTTAGAAGAGGAAGCATTGTTTTACAACATCCCACACCTTAGAGGAGGAAGCATTGTTTTACAACATCCCACACCTTAGAGATGGAAGCATTGTTTTTACAACATCCTATACCTTAGAGGAGGAAGCATTATTTTACAACATCCCACACCTTAGAGATGGAAGCATTGTTTTTACAACATCCTATACCTTAGAGGAGGAAGCATTGTTTTGCAACATCCCACACCTTAGAGGAGGAAGCATTGTTTTACATCCCACACCTTAGAGGAGGAAGCATTGTTTTACAACATCCCACACCTTAGAGGAGGAAGCATTGTTTTACAACATCCCACACCTTAGAGGAGGAAGCATTGTTTTACAACATCCCACACCTTAGAGGAGGAAGCATTGTTTTACAACACCCCACACCTTAAAGGAGGAAGCATTGTTTCAAAACATCCCACACCTTATAGGAAGCATTGTTACAACATCTCACACCTCAGAGGGAGAAGCTTGTTTCAGATACACACCTTACAGGGAGAATTGTTACAAAATCTCACACCTCGGGAAAGCATTGTTACAACATCTCACAACTTATTAAGAACATTCTTTGTAGTACTTTACAGAGTTAGAGCATTGTTTCCAACACAGTCATATTTCTTATTGAACATAACAGCTTTTAAATTTGGTGCTTTCATTATTTTTCCATGTGCCTTTGTTGTATTATATAAAAATATCCTCATGTCTACTGTTTGATATGCATGACTGTCATTTATTATTAATATTTTTTATTATTTCTTCTTTTCATTTTGCCTACACATAATATAATGAACAGTGCCATGTTCAGTTTTCATTCAAGTTTAACTCTATGACTGCTTATTCTTAAGTAAGGATGCTACTATTCCCAAGATATTATGGTCATAATATCTCCAACACATTTTGTTTGGCCTTTCCTGCTGACAACATTTCATAAATACATTTATAGAAATATATAATAATAGTAATGTTGTTTGACCAAATAAATTGATATTAACTGGTTTGTGAACTTTTACCATATTAATATTGAACAATAATAAAGGGAGACAAATTGTGCATGAATTATGGGCAACAAAAGTCCACAAAGAGTTTTTTTCCTTGTGCAAATTCTGAAAAATTCAAATGTAAAACTAGTCTCTGAAGAGTTGCATTCTGTGCACAAATTCTGAGGAATTCATGTGTAAAACTTGAGACTCAAAGAGCTACTTTCCTTGCACAAATTCTGAAGAATTCAAATGTAAAACTATAGACTTTCAGAGTTAATTTCCTTGCACCGATTCTGAAGAATTCAAATGAAAAACTAGAGACTCTCAGAGCTACTGTCCCTGCACAAATTCTGAAAAATTCATGTGTAAATATAGAGATTACATTAGGTATGAATCCACCCTTGGCAGATTGTATTTAAAAATGAGGATGGTCTCTAGTTTGACCCAGCCTTGAATATGTACCAGGAAATGTCCTTATGAAGTGGACTGCCAGATGTTGATCACATCATTCATCAACTAGTTTATATAAAAATGAGTCGTGCATCATGCCAATGAGTCAAGCCAAAGTGCCACTTGTGTCATGTGTGATCTTTACTTTTACTAATGAATCTCTGCAAATGCCCTATATGTTAACCTATGTTAGCACTAGATTATCATGAAATCATGCTCTAAAGTTAACTCCACAAAACACGTGACATGTTACAATATTTACAAATAATACATCAGTGCAAATTTAAGTTTCCTTCATCACTGACTCTTCTTTGCCCTCCTCTGATCTAAGTTAACATATCACAGTTCATGTATGTAAAACAAGCTGTTTTGTTTTTTTTCTTATAATTCTATGTTATTTGGTAGTCATGTCTATCCGCAACCCTCTGTCCCGTGTACTTTCAAGCAATTCTGATGCAGATGATCTTCTACACCTTGACATCAACCTGTCCAACATTTTCTCTTGTTGTCTCCCCCTGCTTCTGTTTCCCTCAAACTTTACCCCTGTCATGATGTACTCCAGCTTTCTTCTTCTCATTGAAAGGACCAAAGAATACAGATTGACTTCTTCTGATGTGGGCACTCAGTTCTTACTGCATACATTTACCCATTTAATGATGGTGTAGTACAAGCATTTACATTTACATTGTTCATACATCTTGAAATGTTAATATTTGTGTTTAACTTTACATTATTCATAAATTTTGAAATTTGAATATTTTTATAAATAACTTCGCATTGTTCTAACTGTTTTTCTTGCCTAACTGATCATGAGGCCTGTAAGCATTATTTTGTTGTCATGTTTGTATAGAGTGTGTTTAATGAAACATTTGCTACACTGAATCATAAATAAATGTTGATAACTGCCTTACGCTGCAGAAGATGACTATTTCATTTTTCACAAGTCTTTCAATTCCACCCCCCCCCCCCCCCCACCCCCTTTCCCTTAAGTTTTTATAGCAGATGTTTCACAGTCACTGAAAATTAACAACTTTATTCATTTCAAATACTTGAATTTTGCAGCAGAAGTGGTCACTGAGTAAGGCAGATTTCTGTAATATTCTGTGACAAAATGAGACAATACTCAGAGAAAACATTATGCAATGTTTGGGATTCATAGCACAAAGGCAGAGGAAGTGCATTGGGGTTCATAGCAAAAGCAAATGGATGTTACATAATGCAGCAACGCCTGACATGATATCACAGCCTCTAGATTGAGAATGGAGGTGCAGTCACTTCTGCCTTCACTGGTTTGAGAATCAGCTGTACACACATGTCATAATTGTAACTGACTCGCAGTGCATGCCGAGAAAGGTGGAAACAGGCATGCTCCATGCAGAGTGGCAGGCATCGCTTCAGAGGTCCCAGGTAGTTAGTATCCTTTGGATATTTTCTCCAGGTTATGCCGGTGTGTTGGGAAATGAGCAGGCAGATAGACTGGTCAGTTTTGCACCACTTTGTTATGAACTGATGTATGACAAGAAAGATGTTGTGAGGGCACTTTGGGAACGAGTGAACAGTGAGGAGCTACAAATAGATTATAACAGACTGAGGAGAATGGCGCTGCGAGGAGTTACCAGGGAATCTGGCAGATGCTCATCATTCAAGGGAAAGGAGAGATGAATATACAATCAGACAGTTACTGGTGCCACCGGAAGTGGAACTCTTTGCTTGCTGCTGAATTTGAGGACAGATCTCTTGTTGATTCTTAATTCAACATTTAACATAAAATCAGCACTAGAATGGAAGTAAAAAGTAATGTTAGGACTGTGTCTCCTTAAAGTTCAATTAGTTCACATCAGTATGGGAATAAATATCAATGTTGGTACATTTTATCTTTTCTGATGATAGTGGTCTACCGGGCTATAAGTAGGCATGAGATAGAAAGTGTGGCTAGCAAGATCTGCTCATAATTTCAAGACCAGCCAACTCTTTCATTAGCAGAAAAGCACTGTTAGAACTTCTTATACCCTAAAAATTTGCTGTTTAAGGTAAAACTTCTCTGAGTCTAAACAGTTTCAAATAATAACATTATGGGACAAAATGAGTTAACTCTTTGTGTCCCAAACAATGTGCTGTGCGTGAGTGGGTAAAATTCAAGTGTACCAATCAACATATTATATATGTTTCACATCTTATGTTTAGTGATGGACTCCAAAGAACTTTAACAGCATATGTTTCCTGCAAGGGTTGTATATTGGGCCCCTATGAAAGTTAGTTAGTTAGCTGATAGACTATCCACATTGAACCATTCAGTCAATAGGTGCTCGAATCCCCTCCTTAGTAAATTATGCATAGTGCAGCGGTTCACACCACTTCTGTGTTAATTTCTTATTCTTCTTTGTCTTCCTGCATAGTGCTCTTCTCTGGCCATACTCCTTTTAACATGCTGTTCTTGCAGTCTGTTCATGGTTGCAGATTCACAGTCATCACTTGGTTCTCGCAAATGTCTTACTTCTTGTAGAGCATTCAGAGTGTCAGCATGGTTCATGGCTTGTCTACCCTCCACAGTAACTTTACCTGCAAGCCGATCAGTTTGCTCATTTCTGGAAGTAGTATACTCATGGGTTTAATATTACCACGTGCAAACTCTCTTGGACATTAGAAAGGACATTGTGGGACTGAAAGATTTCAAGTAAAAAATTTAATTATAAGGGGTAATGTGCTGACTGGATGAGGAATAAGGAGATAAGAGAAGCCTATTATGTAAGAAGCAGTGACTAAGTGCACGATTAATTGTTTGATACGGAAAGAGGTAAGGCCAGTACTTAATTTTCTAATTTCCACACACAGAGCCTGGGCAGTATTGTAGAGACCTCATGCAGCATGATCCCTCTAGACCAGCCTTGCTAACCCCATAGGAAAATTACCACCAAATGTTTGGAATAAAGCATGCTGAAGAAGCTATCAGATCAGAAGAGCAATTCTCTGTCCACTTGTTGGACTTTCCCTTCTAGACCAGCTTTGTTAACTCCATAGGAAAGTTAACACCAAAATGTTTGGAATAAAGCATGCTGAAGAAGCTACCAAATCAGAAGAGCAATTCTCTGTTCACTTGTTGGAGCTTCACTTTCAGACCAGCTGCCAGCAAAGGCTAAGGGTCTAGTCTGCCATTACATTTTTATGTTGCATTTCCTAGTCTTAGATAAAAATCTCAATATATTACTTTTACATTTAATTGCAGTTAATGAAACTATGTATAAAACAAAGCAAAAGATAAATTTAATATAATTCTTTATATGAAATTGTTTACACAAAACATACACCATATTAGGAAATACATTTACATAAATGAGTTTATGTGAACTAGTAACCAATGAATTTGAAATAAAAATTGAATATTTAAAAATTTACACAGAAGGAATGTAAGAATCAATATAATATTTTTAAAAATTAGCTAGTCAAATTAAAAATCAATTATTTACAGTGGATATGAAGGTCAGTAACAAAATCTGCTTTTTACAAGAAGTGATGGTCAGTATCATGATTATGCTATTTACAGATTTATATGAACAGAACAGGAAGGCTAAAAATAGTAACAAAACGTTGTACAGTGATCAACTTTTGTATTTTTCATGACCCCTTGTTAAAAACATATATTTTCTCCCCCCCCCCCCCCCCCCCCCCCCATTCTTCTGATGCCTGGTCTTGAACAGATATTGGAAAACCTGACTCAGTTAACTTTTCTGTCATCAGATAAAGTTAGGAAACCAGTATTGCATATATTATTACTTCTTGTTTAACTCTTTCAGCCCTAAGGAACACATCATACTTTCATAGGTTCCTACCTAGAAGCCCACTGAACACAAAGTGCGCCACTCTCTTTATTACACATTGGGTCTTTAATGTTAAACCCCTAGGACTGAAAGATTAGAGAATCTTAAAAGTAGGATCCTGTTCTAAATGCATAAATAAGCAGCTTCAGATACCAGTAGAGCATAGGTTACAAGAATATGATGGACAGAAGAGGCACTCCTTATTTATTACTAGAAATAAAATCCATATATAGAAGGATAGGGAATGCCCATGACATCTCTGAAGGAATTTACCTTAAAAAAACAATCAACAAGGAGAATGAACGGTTATACTAAAGGTAAAATAAATCTATTATTTTAATAACACAATGTTAGCAAGATTATGTAAATATTTACAGTACAATTTCTATTAAAACCCCCCCCCCCCCCCCCCCCAAAAGTGTAATCAAAACAATATTTAAAACAAAAATACAAATTGCGTAACTGTTTTAAATAAGTAATTACATTATATATAAACAATAAAAAATATAAACTCCAAGAATCGATGGACACTTTACAACCCAATTATAACCCTGTGGTTTGAACAGGATATTCTTGTTAAAATTTCTACTACTTATTCTGTTACAGGGGCTTCCTCACCCAGTACTATTTATTACTACTGATGCAGGTACTATTCAAAATAACAATGCCATGATGTTTGTCCTAATCTCTACAACTGTTGTCTTCCTGCTGTTACTGTTATTATAGCCATTACTCTTGCTCCTCCAACTACTACTACTACTATTGCTGCTACTACTGTTATTATAGCCATTACTCTTGCTCCTCCAACTACTACTACTACTATTGCTGCTACTACTGTTATTATAGCCATTACTCTTGCTCCTCCAACTACTACTACTACTATTGCTGCTACTACTGTTATTATAGCCATTACTCTTGCTCCTCCAACTACTACTACTACTATTGCTGCTACTACTGTTATTATAGCCATTACTCTTGCTCCTCCAACTACTACTACTACTATTGCTGCTACTACTGTTATTATAGCCATTACTCTTGCTCCTCCAACTACTACTACTACTATTGCTGCTACTACTGTTATTATAGCCATTACTCTTGCTCCTTCAACTACTACTACTACTATTGCTGCTACTACTCATACTACAACAACTGCTGCTGCTACTGTTATTATAGCCATTACTCTTGCTCCTTCAACTACTACTACTACTATTGCTGCTACTACTCATACTACAACAACTGCTGCTGCTACTGTTATTATAGCCATTACTCTTGCTCCTTCAACTACTACTACTACTATTGCTGCTACTACTCATACTACAACAACTGCTGCTGCTACTCTTGCAATTAATCAGTACAATGACTACTGCTATAGTGGCTACTGCTTCTGTTGCTTCTACTACCACAACAACTACTACTATTACAGTTACTACTACTATTACTATGAGTGCTACTAATATTGTTCTTACAACTAGTACTAGTGTCACTAGTATTACTACTACCATTATTAATACTACTACAATTACTAGTAATATTGGTACAATGCGACTACAAAATCATCATTAATTTAATGAACTGTACATAAACATTATTTACATGTCCATGTACAAATAACAGATTAGTTCAAAATTTATACGATGTAATTAACACGAGTGATCGCAAACCATATTTAAAACAAATTTTGAAGAAAAAAAGGATGAAAAGCTTACAAAGGCACTGCAAAATAGAATCTTACTTGCGACTTCTCTTTGTAGAACGTCCTCTGCTTTGTCCCTGACCTTCATATGAAGCTCCTTGATAACCACCATCATCATCATCAGAATCTGCTTTCCTTTTCTTTCCTTTGGTGGCTGACTTGCCTCTCCCCTGTGATGTTCCTCTAGTGGCTGACTTTCCACGTGACGCCCCTTTCGCGGCTGCTGTTTTTCCTCCACCAGCATTGCTGTCCTCACCAACACTGTTTGTACTTGTGGATTCTTCACCCTCTGTACCATCCCCAGGTTTCTGATTCTTCTTCTTCTTAGCCTCTTCTTCTTGAACCATGCCACTGTATTTCTTTAACACCATCACCCACCCACCCCCTTTACCACCTTTCCAATGATAGCCAGGTGATTCAATAGAAAATTGCACAGCTCTGACCATGATGCTGTAGAGTTCATCATCAGAGGGCACAGATAATTTTAGAATTTGAAACCAGTCCTGATAATTTTTCAAATTTGTGTTAATGTTCACAAAAGCTTCTTTCATGACTTCCACCATTTCTCTGGTTGGAAATCCAAGGTTATCATCGTAACGTTTTAGTACCTCCTTTCTTGACATGCCAGCTGGCATGGCAACATCCAAAAAACAGGCCTGAAAAGCTAGATGCTTTCTAGCAATTTCTGTCAAATCATAAGTGTGTTTAATTCTATATTCTTTGGGTGTATCTAGAAGTCCAAGTTTTACATCATCTTTCACATACCATATAACATTTCTTTTCCAAGATTCACTAAGATAAGCTCCAGCAACATCTTTCCATCTGTACTTTTTGGATCCAGACACAAGCATCAGCCATTCAGCAATATATGGCACTTTGTCTTTGGATCTATCATCTTCATTTTCCACAAAGCTCTTCACTTGTTCTTCAATTTTATCTTGCAAGCCGGGGTATGTGTCTATTGCCCACAGAAAGAGTCTATGAAGAGCGAAATAGCCACTGAGGCTGTTGTCACTTGTGTGTTGTGTTCCCTTAGAAAACTCCACTACTGTTGCAGTCAGCAGGTTAGGGATTGTTTTCAGAACCAGGTCCTCTATCGGAGTTTTGTCAGTGTACTTGGGCATCAGTTTGCCCACTTTTCTCAGAGTTCTTTCAAATTCCTCTTGAATCCCTGAGCCATGTACTGGATGAATGAACAAGGGTAAGAACAATTTCAGCTCCTCTTTAAAGACACTTTGGACAACTCCAGCGGCCTTTTCCATTCCGTAAAATGATCTTCCAGTGATGAATTCACATGGTGAAGTCAATGTTGGACGCCAGGCTGTTCCAGATACAGCCAGGCCATACCCCCAAATATCTTGAACACTTGCTGGCTTCTGGATTTTAAATTTCTCTTTGGAAATATAGTCAATGAGCTGGAATAAGTCTTCAGTTTCTGTTGGCAGATCTGAAAGGTCTTCTTTACCCTTGGCCTTTGTCCGTTCACTTTTGCTGTGTTTTTTGACAGGTGTACTACCTTGCATAACTTCATTGTCCAAAGAGGGGAAAGGAGATGAATAACAGTGGCCACAATCAGAACAGGTAAAACTTTTGGACAGGTTAAGATTGTTGACATAGGTGGTGCTGGAACTGCCCGAAGCCTGAGTTTCTGACAGGAAGGCGACAACATTCATAAGAATTGTCTGGACGGTGTAAGCTGGAGACCACCCTTCTCCTTTTTTAGTTTTCCACTCTGTGTGATAATCTGAGAAATCAGAGAAAATATCCAAGCAAATTTGTGTCCCTTTTTTCCCTTGTTTGGTGGCACCACTGTTGTATACAAACCCATTTGGTACAAATTCAGCACTGGGAGACTGGTAAGGATATTGTTGAGGGAAAAACAAAATGAGGTGGAATATAATTTCATCTTGTCTGATGTTGCAATGCCACTCATAAATGTTGTTTTCTAGTGGGACAGCTGAAACATTTGCTACTGGTGACTTTTTGAGTTCCGCTTGGTCAAACTTGAATCTCTTCAAAACTTCCTTTAGTGCTGCCATGATCCAGACTGTTAACTTTGACGATTGCTGTCAGGGTCAGTGTGAAACTGAATTCTGGAAACAAAAGTGCATTTTCTTATTTGGCATGTGATAATCAAAGTTTTTAAAACATTCAACTAATTAACATTTTTGGTACCATCCTGTAATTCATGTCAAAGTGGACAATGTTTTGTCGTTTTTACTGAAGGATCCTTAGAACTCCTTGTACAACCAAAAAAGTGCAACCCATATGTTTTAAAAAAGGCCAGGGCTCAAAGAAAACTTATCACAAACATTAGAAACAGAGTGTCCTTATGTTCTGTGTTATGTTATGAGAAGATGGAACAAATCATGTTGTAACTACCAGAAAGTTTCGTGGTAAAAGAGAGAGAGGAAGACATCTTGAGAAGATTCTTGACAGCCATTTGTCAAGGCATGGAGAGTGTCAGCACAGGAACTGATACAGGCTGCCGAAGATTTCAGATTGTGGAAAGGCATGATCGCCCATGCCAGTAAGCAAGACACTTGATGATGATGGGATCATGTATGAGCTCAAAGAAATTATAACAGTGAAACTATAGGGCAGAAGAAGGAAACTAACAATTTAGACTGATGAGTTAATGTAACAACTGCCCACGACAAAAATAAGTTTAAAAAAAGTGTTGAGACGACACCAGTGCTCCCATATATGTAATTTAGTATATAAACAATAATAAACTATGAAATAAAATTTTATTTATTGAAATTTCCCAATGTGGGTTCCAGGGCCCCACTGTGGGGGGGGGGGGGGAATAGACTCACTGACTCCCTAAAAACGTATCATAAGAGTAAATTAACCGGGTGCTTCCTTTGAAGTCAGAGTGCATCTGCATGAGAGTCAAGGAACCAACAGTCTGCATATATATGAGTCATATCTGTAAAATGGGTTGAGTTGAGTTGAGTCAAGAATTGACATCACAGCACTCGGGGCATTCCCATGCATGCTCTGTCCTCATCTTCAGCAGCCAGCGCAGAGTTCCAGTACTGATGGTACCGGTCACAATCTGGTTATAAGTCCATCTTGTCTTTCCTTTGAGTGTAGTGAAATGTAAAATAGAGGTGCTGGAACAGAACTAGAGTCCAGAAGTGGACAAACAACCAGAACTTTATGCCAGAGTTTACAACTTGTGAACGCGAAGAAGAAGAAGACTTTAGGAAATTAAACAAAACTGTTAGATGGAAAATAATGTCTATTTTTTATACTTCACTCAACTTTTAGTTTCAAACTTTCTTATCTTGCGTAATATATCTGCTTCTGTGCTTAATAGAGATAAAGCATTCAACCTGCCTTGTCGCATTGTTGCCCCGAAAATATACTTCACCTTCAGCTGAGAAAATAACCTAAGTTTCAAGTCTATTTAAAATGTATGTGCTGCCCCCTTCCTTCGTGATGCTCTAAGCGTGTGCTTAGTGTTCTTAATGGCTAATCCAGCCCTGCGCACCGCCCATGGTGATGATGAGTACGAACTAGCGGAAGTAAACATCACGCCCAAAAATACTAATTTATTCATTAGTAATAATAAATCCGTAAATCATTTTCATTTACTCAAAGAAAAGGTTTACAAGGAAAAAAAAAATTGATGTTTCAACGTCAGTTTGTTTCTCACCTTAAAAGTATAGTTAGTTGACTTCAGCTGTTCGTTTGCTTCGCTCAACTACTATTACCGGTCATTTCCAATTCCATTTAAGAAAAAAAAATAAGCAACTAAACCATTTTCACCTTACCTATCACAGAACAAGAGCTGATTTATATATCCAGTCAGTCACAAGCTCTTTTTGAAGGAGGGGGCGGTTCCTCGTAACCATAGACAACAAGCCATGTGCTTCGCGGAAAAATCGACTACTACAAACGGTATTTGTTGCTTATGTGTAACATGGTTGCTTCGCGGATACATTTGGCTACAAACATTATCAGTTACAAGGTAAAGCAGTTTGTTACTGGGACTAAAATCCATATTTGGAATGGCAAAGAACGTCCATGACATCCTTGAAGTAGTTTCGCCTAAAGATAAAATCGTGCAGAGAAATCAGTGATTGCACACTAAGGAAACAATATATCCACCATGATAGTGACACAATGCTGTCAAGATTATCTGATTTTTCAAAGTCAGTGTCTAATGATTTGATTTATAGTACAATATCTATCATAATCAGAACCCAAATTAAAGCAAAATATGAAACTATACAAATTTCATTTTGGTCATATGGGTAATTACATGATATATAAATTTAATATAACACACATATATTCTGAGAACTCAGTTAACACTATATATCCCAGTTATAACCATGCGGGTTGAATAGGATATTCTAGAACAACTGCTACTGCTGCTACTACACGGTTGCTTCGCGGAAACATTGATGAGAAACGGTGTTAGCTGCTAACATGAACATGGTTGATTCGCGGAAACATTGATGAGAAACAATATTAACATGGTAATCTTGGTTTGAATCAAACAAGGCATCACAAATCATGTGGCAACAGGCCACTCGCAATCCTCAGTTCATAACACCACACTGGTCGCAGTAAAAAAACATTCCAAATGAAATCCAAAGCTCATAGTTTCGCGCCATGCACTCAGTTTAGTAGCTGGGCAACAAAACTATCTACTTTTAGCCTGCACATGGAGGAAAATGCAACAGCCACTGTCTGTCAGAAGCAAATTTGCCATGATTAAAAACAGTGACCATGCCTATCGTCTGTTCTGACCGGAAGAAGCGGTATTAGCTGCTTGCATGAATATAGTTGCTTCGCGGAAACATTGATAAAATGTTGAAATGAGAATCGACATCATAGCACTCGGGACATCCCTATAAGCGCCCGTCCCCCTCTTCAGCAGCAAACGAAGAGTTCCAGCCAGATCCCCTGGTAACTTCTCGCTGCACCATTCTCCTCAGACCGTAATGATCTATTTGAGTTTCCGCACTGTTCACTCGCTCCCAGAGGGCCCTCACAACGTCTAGTTTGTTATACATCAGTTCACCAATAAGTAGTTCAAAATCGGCCAGTCTATCTGCCTGCTTATTTCCCAACATACCGGCATAACCTGAAGAGAATATTCAAAGGATATCAACTACCCAGAACCTCTGAAGTGATGCCTGCCACTCTGCACGGAGCATACATGTCTTCACCTTTCTCAACATGCTCTGTGAGTCAGTGACAATCACGGCATGTGTGTTCAGCTGATTCTCAAGCCAGCGGAAGGCAGCAGTGACTGCCTCCACCTCCGTTCTCAAACAAGTCGTTGTGGTATCATATGCCAGGCTTTGTTGCGCTAAGAGTGACGTCCATTCGTCTTTGCTATCAACCCTAATGCACTTCCGCTGTCCCTCAACACAGTGCCATCTGTATAGATAGTCACATCACTTGAAAAGAGGGGGGGGGGGGGAGGATTATCATGAATCAATTGTTGAACGTCTGATTCTGCAGCGCCAGCTAGCCAGTCCCTGCCCTCACGACCCAAAGTGTTAAGAGCCCTACACAAGTCTGAAACTTGCTCTGACACTTTGACCCACTCCTCACCTCGCACAAATGTATCAAGCCTGCACACAAGTCTGATTGCGTCTTCAGCTTGCGCCATCCAAGACCTTCCTCTTTTCAGTCTGTGACCCTTGGATCTACACAGGGCTTCATGCAAGAGGTGCTTCTGGTCTACAGCTACACTGAGATATGACTTTGCTTGCAGAACTTTGAGCACAAAGTGATACCCCTATAACATTGACTAGCGCGTGTGAAAGGTCACTAAGCAGGAATGAAAGTCAACCACTGTTTGTTTGGGGCGAAAACATTTAAGTTCCTTTTATTTTAAACTAATCCCCCTTGGTTGGGTGACTGGCAAAGAATATCTTTCCGTCTACATGTAGAATGATATGACTATGACCCCCCCCCCACCCCGCACAATCCCTGGGTCAGGCGGGGGGGGGGGGCCTTGGGCCCCCGATAGGGGCGAACATATCCAATGATGCCAGCAACAAGAGCGTACAGCGTGAAAGTAGAAACATTAAGAGGTACGGGACGACAAAGAAGAAAATGGACTGAAGAAGTCACTGGACATTAGTACCTTGAGACTCCACAAAACCGCAGCATACTGGGAAACCAAGCGTGTGCTAGCTCGCATACCGATCATACAGTAACCCGCGACGCCTAGCTGCATAAACCTAGATTTTTGACACAAGAAAAAGAAACGAGCTTTACTTAGCTACTTTTGTGACACTAACAAGGATCTTCTTTTTCTTTTCTCTCGATGTCCTTGAAGGGAGCCTTCTTTTCAATCTCGTTATTTTCCCACAAGCACTAAGTAGGTCACTGTCGGTTGACTGGACCAGTCAGCGTTTTTTAAAAAATTCCTAGAAGGTCATACTTGAATGGACTATCATATTCAGACTAGTTTAACACAACTTCCACTCTAGGATATCCGAAACTAACCCCGTTTGAATGTTAGCTGTAAAATAAACATCCCCTAGCCTCACCATCTTGCCCATCTTAACTAACAATGGTCGTATTCATATTTAGGAGTTTCGCGCTGTTTAAGTGCAAATATTATGTAAGGGAAGTTAACCGCATCAACCCACCACCTCACACAATCTCATTCTATAGACACACTGAAGAACCAAGTCCAGTGCCTATCTTAAAATCTCGGTGTATGAGAACGAAACAAGTCTGGGGGAGAAGGAGGGGAGAAAAAAAAAGGGGGGGGGGGGTTGTAGGGATCTAGATTTACAATTATGCAATGTAAGTTCATAAATTGAGTTAGGTAATTGGAAGTGTTGCGAGAAGAAGAAGAAGAAAAAGAAGAAGAAGAAGAAGAAGAACAAAAAGAAGAAGATGAGGAAGCATGAGGGGAAGGAGGAGCAGTAGTAGTAGTAGTAGTAGTATTAGTAGTAGAAGGAGGAGGAGGAGAAGGGGTAAGGAGAAGGAGGAGAAAAAGACGACGACGACGAAGAAGAAGAAGAAGATGAAGAAGAAGAAGAAGAAGAAGAATAGGAAGAAGAAGAAGAAGGAGAGGAAGAAGAAGTAAAGATTTATCTTCTTTCTCTTTTGTTTTTACGTTTTATTTTTCTGCTGCAGAGCAAAATAAATAGACCAAAGAACTACCATACAGCTGCCAGGATGGGTTATATTATGTAAGAAAGGCCGGAGAGGGGTTAAATAAGAACTATAGAATGCACACGTTGACAGACTATAAATGCGCGGATTTTGATGCAGTGCAATGCTGTTGCAAATTCGCTGTATCTTATACATAGTGTACGGACGGAAAGATAAACAATGTTATAGTAACAGAGTTTCTTCTGCTTCATTTTTAATTGATAAAGGCAGATCTTCTGAAAAATCTAATAATCTGATGCATTTGTGACTTTTATACAGATTTTCACTTGAAAAAAAAAAAAAAATCAAAATGTATGCAGTTTTTGAAACATTTTCAGTGAAATCTGCTTTGCTTTTGGCAGTGTCCACCCTGATAATTTATCTCATAGTGTCTTGGCTTTTCAAAAAGACACCAGACAAGCTGCCACCCGGACCACGGGAATGGAACACTAACTGGGAAATACTGAAGGCCACATGGACAGATTCCTTTGTAGAACTGACTTATGAGTGGGCTAAGAAGTATGGGCCACTGACATTTGTGTATAGTCTTGGGCAACCGCTGCTGTTGATAAACTGTCCAGAAACCGGGAGAAAATTATTCGCTGCAGACGAGTATAAGTTACTTTTAGCAGATAGATACACGAATGAAGCGTCTCGTCTGGCTTGGTACAACGGCAAAGACTTGATTTTCTCAAAATACGACGGTAAGTCATTATTTCTCTTTATATATTATTTTGTAACTGTTGGCTTGTTGCATTAACATTTCTATCTCTCTGTCAAATTTAATAAACTTAACAAAAAATGCAGGCACTCACCATAAAATATCCATTACCGTAGCTTCTTCTTCAGCATTCCGAGCCCTTGAGGTTCATTACTGCAAATATCACCCGCCTCCATTCATCTCTCTGGTTGGCCTTTTCCTTCCAGTTGGTAACACCGAGTGTTTCCAGGTCTGTCTGGATATTATCTCTCCATCGTCTTCTTGGTCTCCCTTGTGGTTTACGACCATTCATCTCCCTTGTGTATACAGTTTTTACTTCTCTGTCATCTGACATTCTTTCAATATGGCCTAACCATTTCAGTCTATTAGCTCTCATGATGCCAGTGATCAGTGGTGATTTAAACAATCCGTTACCGTAGCACTGGAAAAAAAAGCATTAAAAACGGGTGGCGATACCGCCATAAAACACGCCTGCGTTTAATGACAACACATTTAGGAACAAGAGGAGGGGATCAGCAGAGATATCATCAATACCATCACTATCATAGACACTATAATAGGCATGCAGGCGTTGTTGGTAATGAGAGAGCTGATAGACTGGCAGGTGCTGCATTAATCGAAGATGGCCGCCCCATGGATCTCGCTGACATTGTCATTGCCCTCCGAGAGATAGGACGTTCTGGAGATTTTGGAAGCAACGTGTCCACATCAGTGCTAAGAATACGCGAACCGGGAGTAAAGAACGGTACAGCCAAGCATGAGAAGCACACTGGACGCACATGAAGTTTTGTTAACCAACATAGAGCTGGTACTATTAACCGCACGACGCTGATGAATATGTTGAGAGGGGAATCTGGGCGCCTATGGATGTGTCCGGAGTGCTGTAAACACATTACACCGCGTGGCGTTGAGTACCCAGCTTGTTGTTTATGGTCGAATCAGACTCCTTCGCGGCGTCCCTGGCTTAGGTGTTGCGAGTCTGACTCGTAATTCCAACGTACCGAGATCAAAACCTACTGCTGGCTGCGTGGTATGGGGCGTCACAGGTCGACCCATCCTAAAATGGGTACCAGGATATAAGTCCTGGGGAAGTAAATACGGCCGGTGTAATGCTGACCACATTACCCACCTAGTGCCGATTGGTCTGTAAAAATATGGCTGCTCTTCCCAAGTACCCGATGCTCCTAAGGCGTGAAAAGAGATCTTTACTCTTTACAGACTACTACACATCTGATGGTCATATGAATTGGACTTCGTGTTTATTTTAACATCTGAAGCCCCGTCCATAACTGGCTGTCACTAAAAAATAACCAAAAATAATGAAGACATTAAAAATATCCCAAAATTTGAATATCTAGGCTCCTCGACATAAGTCAAAATGGGGATGGCCATAGCAGTGCAAAGAATACACAGCATTAACAGGCTATGGTTAAACACCAGTAAGAAAGTCAAAATCGAAATTTTGACAGTATGCATCTTCTCTGCAGCAGCAAAAGGACGTGAGTCATGGACTATCTCCCAGTCCTTGAGGAAGAAAACTATGGGCTTTTGGGCTGAAATGTTATAAAACGATTCTCAGAATACCATAGATAAAGAAGAGAAACAATACTGACATTCTAAAAGATCTGAACGTCAAGGAAGATTGGCTGATAAACAGCATCTTGTTTCGGAAGTTTTAATATTTTGGCCCTTTCAAGCACACAGCGGACTAGAAAAAACATAATAGTAGAAGTCATGGTACTAGGAAGGAGGGGCAGGGGTAGACCAACTCTAATATTGACACAAGATATGACAGTGCATTGGAGCAGGTGAGCTAGTGAGAGTTTCTTTCAGGCAGACCGTGATGGGAGCGACGTTCTGCAAAAGGCCTGCTACATAATTATAAGGATTAATAGTAATAGATATAATAATTAATTGACAATGACGATAAGAATAGTAGTAATAATAGTAATAATAGTAGTACAGTAAAAATAAGCTCCCCCTCCTCCTTACTTCTCTCCTCCTTCATCATCATCATCATCATCATCATCTTCTTCTTCCTCCTCCCTTCTCTTTAACTAAAAAGCTGTCACGCTACAAACATTTTCACAACAGCTTATTCACTCCAAGTGTAGTCATATAATTATGAAATGTTGAACAGTTCCTCCAAATTCATATTGCCTTTTGTTATGTCCCAGTTGAGGGCACTAGACCGCTTGTCACCAGCTGTTGTGTTGAAAGCTCTGAAATTTTGTGGCACTAATTACTTATGGCAGATTTGCTGGTTTCGGCTGCAAGATTTTTCTCTATTCTCTGTTTGTTTTTCACTTTTCAAAGGTGTGCTTAAGAGGTCCTTGGCGTCTGTGTTTTAGGCAGTGCGAACGCGTCTCATAATTCCGTAGTGCCGGGTTTGATCTCAACTGCGGACGATTTAACAACTGACAGGCATTGCGCTCATTTCTACAGTTGTAGCGTGAGCCCACCAATGCAGTGACAAACTAATCTACGTAAAATTGCGTAGTTAATAAAAAAAAAAAATGGGGTTGGTTCTGTAACGTCCTGCGAATTTACGCAACGTTTTACTTAATTTATTTTTTTTTAACTTGTATCGTTCAGAGGTCTGGCTTTTTGACTGGTAAATATGCATGGTCAGGACGTGGCGAATTAAAAAAGAAAAAGAAAAAAGTCTTAGATCGTCATAGTCTTAAATTGTTTAAAAGCATGTATTAATTGTTTCGTAACTGACAGTCATGCGCGTGTTATGTCGGAATCGAGTCTCAGTTTTTATAATGGTAAGCAAATGACTAATAATAATATTTAGAAAAAAAAACACGTATATTTTTGTGTCAACGCTGTTTTTTTTCTATGCAAAACATAACTTTTGACCGAACCTACGACTTAAATATCTAAGCACTGGAACTGTAATGACTGGAAAACTTGTTTATCTCAAGAAGAAACTGATATGATAAACAGTAGTATAAGGGACGATAAAAGACACAGTTCGATAACATACCAGTGAGTGAGGTTTAACTTCACTAAGACCGCACAACTAGCGATGAACACCTGGTGCCACAAAGTGCCCCCATTCGGATGAGAATGTTTCAAGTGCAAGACTCAGAACCCCTTTAAACCCTAAGGGTATATATTATGGCGAAGGTTATGAGGCAACTTGAAGTCCAGCCAAGGTAGGACTTTTAATATATATATATATATATATATATATATATATATATATATATATATATATATATATATATATATATATATATATATATATATACACACTAGCTGCACCCGGCCACGCGTTGCTGTGGCATAGTTTGGCTAAATGGAAATGAAAGAAAATAGAAATTGCACGTGTCTAATACAATCATTGTCTGCTCAGATGTAGAGATAGTCTTTGATCCCCGCCTCCCCGCCCCTCATCACCACAACTAAATCCACCTACTACTCTCTCCCTCATCAAAGGTTTTTGGAAAAGAAAGACAATGGAAATCGCACGTGTCTAATATAGTTAATGTCGCAATCATTCTCTGCACAGATATAGAGATAGTTTGGTTTTCCAACTTTAGAACACGCACCTTATAATTGTGTCTTTATATTAGTGGTCGTTTAAATGGTGTTATTAGCACAGCAACAAAAATGGTTATTTGGTTTTCACATGATAAAGCTGTCACTAACAATTTAAATTTTAGTTTCGAATATTTTCCCAAAAATTGTCGCAAACTATCTCTAACAATGACAGTTTGAATTTCAAACCATGATGGTTCAACATCCGGTATCAAAACAAACATATCCTGAAAATTTCAGCTTAATCGGTTCAGTAGTTTCCGAGTCTATAGGGGACAAACAAACACACAAACATTGATTTATATATATATCAATCGTCCCCCCATGTTATATGGTTGGACCTCACCAACGCCTATGGGGCGGTATCCCATAAGCTACTGTGGCAGGCCCTTCGCATGTTCCACGTACCGATTCAGATGACCGAAATAAGAGACGAAGAAAAAGGCCGTTGATATCGCATGTTGTATACTGCAGCACGTAAACACTTTTAGCGCCCCAAAAACATGCAGGACTGGCCCTAACACAAACCCTCACACGAGAGTGCTGCAACCTGCGTCACACGCATTCTCTTTCTCGGAATGAAAAAGTTAATAGAAGATAAAGCAGAAAGCTTTTCGAGCCAACAGTACAGGGGGATACCACCGTAACCTTCTGCAAAGTGAACGAGCCCAACAAAGTATGAATGAAAAGTGACCTAGAGCGTAAATGAGCGGAGCTAAGCAAGATAAGATGGGGAGATTTTCTAATTTCCCCCAATTTTAAATTAGATTTCTGATGATAATTGCAGTAGATAACGCCTTTGTAGATTTTGCTATATTCTTACAAGGGAACTATCCGTTCTGTCGAGAGAGACCTGGTCATCTGGAATAAAACATAATGTAGTAAAGTCAATCACCTCCATTTTAAACTTGAGACTTTCAAACATACATCGCTTGTCCTTTTTTTTGTGCATTGTCATTCCTGGCTGCCGTCATACACTTCTTAATTATGGCCATGACAATCTAAATTCCCGATTTTCCCCACTATCACGTATGTGCTTATCAGCATTAGGGAAAAAGCTAATGAAAGGACGTGGGGTCAGAAATCCACCAGCCCGACGGTGGATATCGAATGTCAAGGACACACTAGGCGTGCAGGTTCAAGAGGCGAAAAAGTTGGCTCATGTCATTACACAACATAGTGTAACATAAAATAGCATAACATAACATAGCACAGCATAACATAACGCAGCATTGCATAACATAACGAGATCCATTTTTCGCTTTCAGATGTGATGCGCAAGAAACGGAAACTGTTCCACAGCACATTACGTTTGTACGGCGATGGAGTGCAGAAATTCGAGAACGTTGCCCTGGAAGAGATGCAGAGAATGTTTGCAGAGATAGATGCGGCTGGAGGCGCTGACTTTGATCTTTCTGCGACCCTCTCCAGGTCCTTGAAGATCATTATCTATATCCTGGTAAAATCGGTGTCTTTTTGAAAGCGTATTTAAAAGGGTTAACTCTTTCTTGCTTATGCAGTTTAAAAAAAAAAAAAAAATTCCGTGCAGACACTACATAGTTATCGGATGACGCATTTTTATTAGTTGACGAAAAAATCTGGTACGCCTAAAAACTATCGATGACCCACATGCAAGAGAACTGCCAAATTATTGGGTGAACACTACGGTATTCTTGTGTGCAGTTTGAACAATTTCACTCATTAAATCGCAAAGATTATGAATGGAAAAATTATGAGAAAATTGTGTTCAATTCATTAGCTAAACATTTCTTCCCGCCACCCTTTTCTTCTTTTTCTTTTTCTTTTTCTTTTAGGTAGTATTTTGTAGCAAAAAATCTGGCTTTCACATGCATACGATTCCTAACATATGTGGCTTATCTAATGGAATTTATTTACCATGAACAACAAGCAGCAGTCAGACTATCTGGTGAAACATCGGACTGGCTTAAGGTGCAGACAGTAGTGAAACAGGGCTGTTTTCTATCTCCATCCTTTTTTAACAGATGAGAATATTCAGAGAAACACAATTAGTGAAGAGCCCTGTGAAAGCTTCGATCTACTTAAAATTTGAGGTAAACCTATCCCAGAACTCAGATGTGCAGATGACACAGTTCTGCTTTCCAATAGTGTACAAGGCTTACAAAAATCAATTTTGAATGTCAAAAAAGCACAGAGAAGAGAATCTATTATTGAGTCTTACAATATTACCCAAAATGCAATACAGCACACACACACCTCCATATTAAAATCGAGATCGAAGAGATTGGCAATGTCACGGATTTTGAATATTTCAGCTCAGTAATGAGCAACAAAGGCGACGGCACAAAAGAAGTCAGAAATTGACAGGAAAAACCTATGGCAGAACACCTGCAAGCAAGATACAAATTGTAAGATTATGCATCTTTCCGGTTTCAGCTTTTGGATGTGAGACATCGACTCACTCAGACTTTGAAGAAGAAGATCTGGGCTTTTCAACTGGAATTCTACAGAAGCCGATTAGAATACAATGCATCAAGCACAAGAAAAACAAAGACGTCTTTCACGACATGAACATGAAGGAGAATTGGCTCACAAAAAGCATCTTCTCCCGGAAGCTGAGGCCTTTTGGACATGTCAAGCGCAATACCGGTCTGCGAGAATGCTGATGGAACGTGCAGTTGCCAGAAGCGATCTAGAGGCTGACCACCGAGAAAGTGGATACAGCACATTGAAGATGCATTGGTTACAAAAGCATGCAGGGCTGGAGAATTATCTAGAGAAATATAGACTTTCAGCTGTGCCGTGAAGAGAGCGAGGTTCTGCAAAGGATATGCTTATTGATTGATTGATTGATTGATTAATTGATTGACTGACTGATGTTTGATATATAGTAGCGTGTGTTAGAAGCAGTTTGATTAATAGCCATCTGGAGTGCAGGGGTAAATGTAAAAAAAAAAACAACCTAAGACTAACATGATTTAACTGACTTTAATATATTGATGATCTGCGGCTGAAACAGTAATATCCACCAAAGATTGAGAAAGCTAAAGCAATAACTACACCAGACAGTGAAAGTTAACTGAATAACCGTCTGAGATTGAGAGAGCTAAATCAATAACCATTAGATACTGAGAGAGCTAAAGCAATAACCATTAGATACTAAGAGAGCTAAAGCAATAACCATTAGATACTGAGAGAGCTAAAGAAATAACAAGTTGATAATGAGAGAGCTAAAGCAATAACCATTTTATACTGAGAGAGCTAAAGCAATAACCATTACATACTGAGAGAGCTAAAGCAATAACCATTAGATAATGAGAGAGTTAAAGCAATTACCATTAGATAATGAGAGAGCTAAAGCAATAACCATTAGATACTAAGAGAGCTAAAGCAATAACCATTAGATACTGAGAGAGCTAAAGCAATAACCATTAGATACTAAGAGAGCTAAAGCAATAACCATTAGATACTGAGAGAGCTAAAGCAATAACCATTAGATACCAAGAGAGCTAAAACAATAACCATTAGATACTGAGAGAGCTAAAGAAATAACAAGTTGATACTGAGAGAGCTAAAACAATAACCATTAGATACTGAGAGAGCTAAAGCAATAACCATTAGATACTGAGAGAGCTAAAGAAATAACCATTAGATACTGAGAGAGCTAAAGCAATAACCATTAGATACTAAGAGAGCTAAAGCAATAACCATTAGATAATGAGAGAGCTAAAGAAATAACAAGTTGATACTGAGAGAGCTAAAGCAATAACCATTAGATAAAGAGAGAGCTAAACGATAACCATTAGATACTGAGAGTGCTAAAGCAATACCCATTAGATACTGAGAGAGCTAAAGCAATAACCATTAGATACTGAGAGAGCTAAAACATTAACCATTAGATTCTGAAAGAGCTAAAGCAATAACAATTAGATACTGAGAGAGCTAAAGCAATAACCACTAGATACTGAGAGAGCTAAAGCAATAACCATTAGATACTGAGAGAGCTAAAGCAAAAACCATTATATACTGATAGAGTTAAAGCAATAACTATTAGAAACTGAGAGAGCTAAAGCAAAAACAATAAGACACTGAGAGAGTGAAAGTAATACCCACCCTGAGCTGGGAGAATTAAAGCAATACCATCAACGACTGACAGAGAGAGAGAGAGAGAGAGAGAGAGAGAGAGAGAGAGAGAGAAGAAAGAGAGAGAGAGAGAGAGAGAGAGAGAGAGAGAGAGAGAGAGAGAGAGAGAGAGAGAGAGAGAGCGGAAAGTAGCAATCATTAAAGATCATTTACACCACTATGACATGCATAACCCGCGTTTATTACAGGAAGATAACTGTAAAACCACTATGGTCATACGGGACATTTTTTTTTCTCACAATTTCGGATCTGTCCAAACCCAAAAACTGTTTCCAGTATTTTTTTGGCAAAACAACATATTCACAATTTTAAATCTATAAATGGTGGTCCAAAAGGACGTTATAATGAAAAGCTCGCTCTCCTACGAGATTGCAGATGCAGTTCAACTAGTTATCTTTTTTTGAGATGCAATCTTTCGTTATTTTGAAACCCCACCCTGGTTCTTGCCACGGGCCGCAATATAGCCCGGCCATTAAAATGGTAAAATGGCTGAACGCGGTTCTTGAGACCTCTCCACGGGTAATCCTCACCCACATGGTGACACTTTGTGTCATCGGGTGTTTATCGCTTGTGTGGTGTCCTAGTGGTGTAAAATATACTACTTCTCTACCTACGAGATAAGTCTGGCTAAATTATAAGGCACCTGAACTTAAAGAAAAACACAAGAAATGCAATGGCAGCAAGAACGCAGCTGACAACAGAAAAATGATAGAGCGGTCTGACTTGGAGAGAAAAAGATCTAAACCCAGAGACGGCGCAAATACCAAAGCTTTAGCCACAAAAGCGAGGCAAATACCAAAGCTTTAGCCACAAAAGCGACGCAAATACCAAAGCTTTAGCCACAAAGCGACGCAAATACCAAAGCTTATCCACAAAAGCGACGCAAATACCAAAGCTTTAGCCACTTAAGCGACGCGAATACCAAAGCTTTAGCCACAAAAGCGACGAAAATACCACAGATTTAGCCAAAAAAGCGACGCAAATACCAAAGTTTTAGCCACAAATTCGACGCAAATACCAAAGCTTTAGCCACAAAAGCGACGCAAATATCAAAGCTTTAGCCACAAAAGCGACGCAAATACCAAAGTTTTAGCCACAAAAGCGACGCAAATACCAAAGCTTTAGCCACAAAAGCGACGCAAATAAAGCAGACACAAATATAACAGGAGAATGTTGCCACTTTCGGCTAGCTAACTGCAGGTTGAACGTGGTCCAGCTTTTATTTTTAAAGTGGAAGTGGATTCGCCTGACCCCTATACTACTGGCCTGTACGGGAACTCCCGAATTTCCTTTGTTTGTGATGAATTAACATGAAAGTACCACCATCTCAGTAATGTATCATACCAACTTAAGATATCTTGTGTTATTAAACGCTAAAGTATCGCCATCTTAGTAATGTATCATACCACCTTTAGATATCTTGTGGTATTAAACACTAAAGTATTTGAACATCGTTTCCCCCAAGGCACTGGGAGAACGACCCAGCGACCCAGCGATCCCGGATATTCTCGAGGAGTACGACATCGCCTTCAACAAACTTTGGGCTCCGGATATGGATTTTGTCATTAGCAACATTCGGATCTTGACAAAAGTACCCGGAAAGTACAAGACAGCCGTAGACCGACTACTGAAGGCAAAGAGAGCTGCGGAGGAGTTGATGTATTTCAACCCGAAGGTGACAGTTTTGGTATTTTATCTTCTTTATTCATCTTCATCATGTACCCTGCCGGTAAGCGTAGGCTGCATGTTTCTTTATCTCACACAATGACCAGACTCACGGATCAGATCAGTGCTTTAGTCTCGCTCCATCGGTGCTACCTTGCCGTTCATATAGTTTCTCTTTGTCTTTATCTTGTTCTCTTTCCATCATTCTCGCCAGCTTTTACACGTTCTCAAATCCGTTTCTTCTCATATCATGTCCATACAAGACTGACTGTTTATGTCTAATTGTTGTAATAAATTTACGACTTTCATCTGTCTTGTCTCAACGAGGACTGCTTCGTTTGTTTTTCTATCCCTCCATTATTTTATTTGTATTTTTCCTCAAACCATATCTCTCCTGCGGGTAAATATTTTTTTAAAGAGTTTCCTCCTTCTCATGTCTCTCATGCTAGGACAGGAAATCCCCGTGAAATGTGACTAAAAGGTTTAACGAAATGGGAAAGCAGAAAAGCGTGCACAAAACAACACATTTAACGATTCGGACTGCAGCCTTTGTCAAACATGAAGTGAACTACACAAAGGTAACAAAGAGGAGAGTACACTGGAATTCCTTGTGTTAGCCTGACTGCAATAACCCCCATATAGAACAAGTAATTTGTATGTAATTTGTACCCTACTGGGACATCACACAAACGATAAACACCAGGTGACACAAAGTGTCACCATGCGGATGAGGATCACCCGTGGAGAGGTCCCGGAAACCCCGTTCAGCCGTTAGGCAATATTTCAGACCCGGCTATTTTAGGATGGGGCTTTAAAATAACTAAAAATTGCATCCCATAAGGGATGACGATCTAACATGTAATAATGACGAATTGTATAAACATCATCATCATCGAGTGCTATGCTGTCTGATGCGGGCGATCTTGCTCTCCAAAATCTGCGTCTTCACCTGCATGTACCAGTCCGTGTGCTAGCACCAGTCCATGTGCTAGCACCAGTCCGTGTGCTAGCACCAGTCCGTGTGCTAGCACCAGTCCGTGTGCTAGCACCAGCCCATGCCAAGGCGAAAGGCTGCCATGAGTCTCTCTACCTTCTCTGTGTTTCTGATACACCTTCCGTCCAATGTTATCCGTGTGCCTAGATACTGAAATTCCCGTACTTGTCCTAAAATAACGACTTTGAGTTTTATTATATGTTATTGTTAAGCATAGTTAAAAATTAATGCAACAAACATGATTTTTCTCTTTCCACCTCGTCAGCCTCCTCATCTTCTTCATTGTTGTTGTTGTTGTTGTTGTTGTTGCTCTTCTTCTTCTTCTTCTTCTTCTTCTTCTTCTTCTTCTTCTTCTTCTTCTTCTTCTTCTTCTTCTTCTTCTTCTTCTTCTTCTTCTTCTTCTTCTTCTTCTTCTTCTTCTTCTTTTTCTTCTTCTTCTCCTTCTTCTCCTTCTTCTTCTTCTTCCCCTTCATACATACATACATACATACATACAAACATACATACATACATACATACATACATACATACAGACAGACAGACAGACAGACAGACAGACAGACAGACAGACAGACAGACAGACAGACAGACAGACAGACAGACAGACAGACAGACAGACAGACAGACAGACAGACAGACAGACAGACAGACAGACAGACAGACAGACAGACAGACAGACAGACAGACAGACAGACATGAACGGCACGAACGAACACTTGCACAGACAGATAGATTGTGTAGGGTGTCTGAATGTTATAAAGAATATTTTATTGCTACTTTCCAACTTCCCGAAAAGCTGCGTCAGACCCAACAGTAACTCTTTCGTAACTAATTTATGACCCTTTTAGCACATTTTTATGACGTCATGTCACTTTTTTTAAACAGTGTATAGTGAGACTTTACAAACACCCTATATATTGTAATCGTATATCAAATATATTTTGAATTTATAGAAAACACACATACCAGGACAGCCCCGAGGTATCGCTGACCTGTGGTTTGACCAAGCGAATCTCCCGGGCAATGAATGGATGCGACACGATCCAGAACACGTGATCGCAGTTTTAACATCTATATTTTTTGCGGGTGAGGATTCTATTTCCATTTGGTTGTCCAGATTGGCTTATCACATATTCAATGTTTGTTTAAAGTTCAATTTTTCATGAATACTTGAGAATCGACATTACAGCACGCGGAACATTCCCATAACAGCTCCGAAGTGTTTGGGTCACGGTTACCAGATTGGCCTTGAGAAACTTTGCCTTTTTTAAAGTGATTGGCTTAAAACAAAAAAAAAAATTTGGCATTGTGGCCGAATTATGGGATTTTCCCTATACACATCCCCCCCCCCTCTCTTTCTAAAAAATATGCATAGTTCTTAAAAGGACAGAGGGTAAAAATACATTGTACAGGTTTTTAACATTTGGTTCTGGTTTGTACCGTTAAAAAGAATTTGCTTAGTGATTATAAACAGAGACATGACTTCCTCAGTTCCTCTCGAGAGCTGCAATCTAAAGCGTGGTTGCCAATTCAAAATTTAGAAAATCGGCCAAAGTCCCGTCAGTTTTTTTTTTTTTTTTTTAATGTTCGTGTCGAATTTCGCATGGAGTCATTAACTATGGCGTTAACAAAAATTGAAACAATAAAATAAAAGTAGTCGTAAGTACAATAGCAACTAAGGAAAAGACTTTCGTGTTGATCAAAAGATCCGATGGACAAGACAACGCTTATTTCACTGTTTTATTTAAACTAGTGGCCTTGACGCTCACGTAAAAAAATCTGGCAAATACAGAGGACACCATTAACAGGACAAAATAAGCTTCAAGTGAAGAACGCTCCTTGACAATGATGAAAATGTTAAGGCAGCAGCATTTTAATAGCTGTATGTGGCCTGTCATTGTGCCATCCATTCCGTCGGCCACTTTAGGAAAATAATGACAAATCATGAACAAGGTAGCACTCTAGAGCCCCTAAGTTTCCACAGAACAAAATGTTTTTGTTTAATTATCCAACGCCAGCGTCTTTTCCTTACCTCTTGATCCACAGGAGCTAGTTTGGTTTTCTCCCAAAGCTCTACATTAGTTATTCTATCACACCATTTAATTCCCTCTATTCTGCGCAGGCACCAGGTAATGAATGGCTGTAATTTGTTAGTAATTTCCTCCATAGTTGTTCTCCATGTTTCCGCCCCAAACAAAAGCACTGCTTTGACATTAGAATTTAAAATTTTAAGTTTAGTATTTCTTTTATAATTTCTTTTGACCTCCACAAATTCCCTAGTGCTATAAAGGCTCCTCTTGCCTTTTGTATTCTTTTTTTAAATTTCTCTGTCAGTTCCTCCATATTTATTTACATTACTGCCCAAATAGGTGTACAACTCCACATTTTGGAGTGGGGTGCCAATAAGAGAAACGACATTTCTTTTTTCCTGATTTATTCTCATTATCTTTGTCTTTCCTTTATGGATTTTCAGACCTAGCTGCTGTGATCTCGCATCAAGTATATTTAATTTATCTTGCGTCTAGTTCCGTGAATGGAACAGAAGAGAAATATCATCAGCGAAGTCTAGATCATCAAGCTGTATTGGAGGGGTTCAATGAATTCCAATCTTAGTGTTAGCAGTTACTGTTTTCATAACCTCGCAGGATGCAAAGAATAGTGACACTGCACCCTACCAGGCATGTCGTAAGAGGCGACTAAGGGTAGGGTTGGGCTTGAGTTTGGCTACTTTATCCTGGAAAAACAATAACCACAAAAATGAACCAACCATGGATTAGTCAAAAAGAGAACCAGATTACGCTAAAATAGTAGATGAATCTATTGATTTTAACACAGAAGTACTTGGGTATTTTGGTTTATTTTTGAGTGACAAGAAAAATAACATTTTAGCTGGATTTTTAACTTTATTTTCCATGCAAGTAGCTGCATGAGAAAATATATTTACTTTGACAGAAGTTGAAACTAAGAGATGTGGTCAGTTTTAAGAACTGCACTGGCGTTGCATCGGATGGTGCATCTAACATGGCTGGTTGTAACAACTCTGTATGGTCTAAGTTAAAAGAGGCGTCCCCTCACCGTGTGCAGTTCAAGTGTATCTGCAATTCACTCGCCTCTTGCATTCAACATGCAGTAAATAAACTTTTTCTTTGACTTGATTAATAACTTCAGTTATTAATGCTATTATTGAGCGGGTGCTTTCTCTTGTATCTTCAATCAAAGAAAGCTTGAAACAGAACACAGCTGCAACTTATTGAGACAATAGATTAAACAAATATACACACACACACACACACATTACATCTCATATCCAACAAATGTTGCAAAGACTTTACTGTATTCTGTATCCCCTAAAATTTCAACGAATAAACATGAACAATTTCAAAAGAGACGAATATTGGCGTAGATGATAATTGGAGTTCCACGGTACTTCTAAACAGTGAATTAAGCTGTATACAGTGTTATTGATTTTTTTTTTTAAAAACACAATCCCGTTGAATGATCTGTTTCAGCCCACTTGACGTCCAGATCACTACTATTGGGTGTCTTCCTGTGCATGATGAACTACCCAAACATTGCCAAGAAAATACAAGAGGAAGTGGACACAGTGGTCGGAAGTAGAAGCCCAAGACTGGACAACCGAAGAGACATGCCATACACGGAGGCAACCATTCTGGAGTCGCTGCGGTTGATATCTCAGTCACCGCTTAGTGGGGTCCGCACCGCCTCCGAGGATATACACTTCCAGGGGATGGTCATTCCAAAGAACACGCTTGTAATTTGTGTTTGTTTGTTTGTTTATTAGTTAATCACCAACATCACCATCACAGTTACCACTGTCTTCCGCACCATCGACACACACACACGGGACTGAGCCTCGAGAGGCAGAGGGTAAGAAGTGTTGGTGTTGTGGGTAGTGGGTCCCTGCATAAAGACTCTGATCTGCATCTCACTGGATATACTAGTTTATGCCTGTAAGTGCAATGACTGCCGGGGCATAGTGACCTATATCAGAAATGACATACAAGGAGATGTAATAATGCTGTTGACATCTCACCCTACAGATGTGCAAAAAATAACTATCTGGCACAATAGAAGCTAATATACGATATACAACGTGTACAGCCCACCTCAGACAACATGCAACATACCAGAACTATACAAGACACAGTACCATAAAACCCTTCTTGTTGGTTACTTCAACGGACACTCGCCACGTTGGGGTTACCCTGACTACAATAGCACAGGGAAATACATCGAAGATACTTGTGAAACAACTAACCTATTAGTGCTGCAGGACACAGAGTCTCCACCTACACTGTTACACAGGGCCCACCTAACTCTCAGCCGACCAGACCTGACCATCTGCTCATCCGACTTAGCAGATGCAAGCTATCCCCAAGTCCTGAACGACATAGGAAGTGACCACAAACCTATACTCACAACTGTAAGCACCACCGCTAAATTACGCTTCAAGCAGACAACCCGTTTTAATTTCCGAAAAGCAAACTGGAAACTATTTCAGGAAACATCTGACTGCCTCCTGGGAAGAATTGACAACAGCTGTTTGGAAACCTTTTGTGAAGACATTACACAAGCAATCCTGAATGCAGCGTCAAAAGCCATCCCAAGGGGCAGCCGGAAGGCATATAAACCTTTTTGGAATAAAGAAATTTAAAATACTATATCTGAAAGGAATAAAGCAAGAATATTGCTCAAAACTGCACGTTCAACAGAAGCAAAGATCCAATACAATAAAGCATGTGCCAGAGTAAAGTTTGTAGTTAATAAAGCTAAAAGAGATAAATGGACAGAAACTTGCTCCAACTTAGACCTTAGACAGAATGGAAATAAAGCATGGACTTTAGTTAAAAACCTCTCCGGAGAAAGTAGGAGGGTGAACCCAAAACCAGTGACAGATGGGAGTAAGACAATCACTGAAGACAAGAAGAAAGCAGAACATTTCAATCATTATTTTGCCTCAGTTAACAGAGCAGGTAAGCTGTCAGAACTCAATAGAACACAGCTCTCTCAATTAAAGAAACAAGAGAGAGCTCCAACAGCCAGCGACTCCCATTTTGAAAATGAATTTAGCATGGATGAATTAGAGCAAGCCCTGAAGAAATTAAAGCGTAAAAAATCCCCAGGCCCAGATAAGATCCACAACGAAATGCTGCTACATCTTGGCCGGTCTGGGAGAGAAGTAGTTCTCAGGCTTATTAATAAAACTTGGAGGTCAAGCAAACTTCCAAGGGCATGGAGGAATGCATATATCGTCCCCATCCTTAAAACCAAAAAGCCTCCAGATGACCCCAAAAGCTACCGCCCGATATCCCTAACATCATGCTTGGGCAAAGTTAAAGAAAGAATGATAAACAGGCGCTTATATTGGTTCCTTGAGAGTTCTGGTGTTTTATGCCATGAACAGGCAGGCTTCAGTACTAACAGCTGTACAGAAGACCAGCTGTTGAGACTGACACAAAGAATACATGATGGCTTCCAGAATAAGAAACACACAGTGGCCGTCTTTGTCGACCTCCAGCAGGCCTATGACAGAGTATGGAGAAAAGGTCTCCTGATGAAGATGATGAGCATAGGAATACATGGCAGATTGTGTAACTGGGTGAAATACCTTCTGATAGAACAATCCAGACTAAGATGCACAACGCAATCTCTTCTAAAGAAGTCTTGGAGGAGGGCTTGCCACAAGGCTCATCATTGAGCTGTACACTGTTCCTAATCTTTATCAATGACCTGCCAGAACAAATCAAGGCCGAAAAAGCCTTGTACGCTGATGACCTAGCAATATGGCAGAGTCATGAAAATGTGGAAAGTGGAGCCCAAAGACTGAATGGAGACCTTAGAAGACTGCATGAGTACTGCCAAAGATGAAAACTCAAGGTTAACTGTGCAAAGATGGTCTACACAATCTTTACCAAAAGCCACCAAGTAGCAAGGAAGAATATTAACCTGAGGTTAGACAAACATCAAGTGATAAAAGAAGAGCATCCCACATACCTTGGAGTCACACTTGACCGGCAGCTCAGCCTCAAGAACCATATTGAAAACATCAGGAATAAGGCATTGAGGCGGTTACAGTTATTAAAGAGACTTGCAGGTACATCATGGGGATCAGACAAGGAAACTCTGAGGGGCTTATATCTAGGATATTTTCGCTCTGTGATAGAGTACAACAACTCACTGCTTACAACTTGCTCCAAAACTAACCTAGAGACTCTTGACAGAGTACAAAATAATGCCCTCCGATTAATCTGCGAAGCTATGCAGTCAACACCAACTGCTGCATGTGAAATCCATACAAATGTGGAACCCCTCGGGTTGCGGAGAGAAAAAGCAACTTTAGAAATTTATGAAAGATGCGTTAGAAAAAATTGTAACCATCCTAATAGACATGTTTTAGAAAACTGGGAATACAAACAAAGAATAAAGCACAAATCGGTTTTACACTGTGTTGATGAAATTCAGGACAGATACCAACTCCCAGAAAGACGTCAAGGAATTCAGAATGTTGCAAGAAACCTACCACCACATGCTCGCTTTAAAGCTCCAGAAGTCCGAATTAAATTGATAGGCGAGGAAACCAAACAGTCCGACCCAATCGCTCTTATGAACTCATCACTGGAGACCGTTGATTCTTACCCCCAAGAATGGATACATGTCTATACTGATGGATCAGCATTTAAAGCTACCATTAAAGCAGGTTACGGAATCTACATAGGTTATCCCGATGGATCTGTTGAAGAGATTTTTGATGCATGCGGGGAATTCTGTTCAAATTATAAAGCTGAAATAATTGCACTGGAAACAGCAGTATACCACCTAAAGACTGTAATGGATATTTACCCTTCAAAGGTCCAAAATATTTTCATCTTCACAGATTCCATGTCTGCCCTTCAAGCTCTGGAGGGCAGTAAACACTGCAGAACTGACATAGCCAAGATAATCTTGGATGCTGATCAGCTTATTACCTCATACAACATCAGAATAGTGATACAGTGGATTCCAGGTCACTCCGGCACACCAGGTAATGACAGAGCTGACAGATTGGCAAAGAAAGGAGCAACACAAGAACAACCACTTACAGCGACAACCCTACAGACAGCAAAAACACTTATAAGAGCTATAAACAAAGAGACTTAGTTGAACAGATGGGCCATGGGAGACACTGGAAGAGAGGTTTATAGACATATGTCTGGCCCTGATCCTAATGACAGCATTAACCATCTAACAAGAAGAGACCAGGCCACCATCTTCATACTTAGAACGCAACATACTCCACTCAATGGACATCTAAACAGAATACAGCCACAACACTCCCCAGAGTGCCAGCTATGTAACTACCCCTACGAAACTGTTGAACACCATCTCTTTGAGTGTCCAAAACTCAGACAAGAAGAACGCTACTCCCTCCGAGACCAGACAAGTGGAACACCTTGTACGGAGGAAAAGAACAGCTTGTGAAAACATGCAAATTCCACTACATGGCATTGGGCCAAAGGGCGAAAGCTCATGCGCCGCTGAATCGATAACAACAACAACAACACACACACACACACACACACACACACACACACACACACACACACACACACACACACAATTAAAAAAAATGCTCTGCCTGGTTGATGAGTGCATCTTCTTTTTCTTCTTCTCAACCTGTTGTAAACCCTGGCGGAAAGTTCAGATTGTTCGTCCACTAGTGGAACAAGACCGTCTCAATCTGACTGGTCATGCTGCTAACGTCACCAAACCGGACTAACGATACGTTAACGTATCTTTAGCCTGGTTTCGTGACGTCAGCAGCATGACCCGTCAGATGCAGAGGGTCTTGCGTGGACTTTGTCTTGTTACAGAAACCGAGTTTTGTGTGCTCACAGTTTTTTAGAGATCTCGTATTTTTGCATGCAGACTGTTGGTTTCTCGTCTCTCAGGAAGATTGCACTCCGACTTTGAGAGAAAAACACTCCCAAATCAGTCGACTTTTACGACATGCTTGTTAGTGGGTTGTGGGTCTTTTCTTGTCCACCCCAAATAAGGCCCAAAAACTCATAGCGGGAGAATATCTTTTTGAAATCCCTTGAGTGTCGCAAAAAAAGATTTTAACTAACCCCAGTTTAGGTACATTTTCTTTGCGATTTCGCCTCTTTGTGTATTTACATATAGATCTTCTGGTCTCATACTGACACCAAGATAAGACAACAAGAGGTGATCTGTCGCCTGTGGGAGTTCAAGACAATGATCATCAGTTGTCTCGATGGCTGATGGGGGATTTTTTCGACCAGTGACCTGATTTGTTGTTTCTGAGTTGTTGTTAGTGTTCTGCATTGCTTTTACCAACGACAACGAACAGTCGAATGGTCGAAAAAATTCCCCATCAGCCATTGCATTCCATACTGTGAATTTTGGGCACATTGTTGTCAAGGAAGATGCATTATTTACACCTCAGCCAACCGCAAGTTTGTAGAAGCGACTGCGATAAACCGGTTTAGTCTAGAATTATGCAGAAAAGAGACGATCTTTACCTTGCGGTTTCCATGGTGAAACAGACAGTTTTTGAATGTAGTCGATTCTGTTCTTCCGTTCGAAGGATTCATTTATTTGCTTTACTTCAATCAATTGTTACTGTAGTATGCACCTGGCGAGAGACAGCGAAATATGTCAGTCAATAAAATGTGCAATCTTTTGTTTGCCTATTATTTGTCAAATTAATAACGGGGAAACATTGCTTTGAGATAAGTAATAGCTGCCGAGATTAGCACTTCCTGTACTTAATATTTCCCTTTGTTTTTGGTGACACAGTAAAACTGACCGTGCAATCACCAACGGTCACTGTGTGTGGTCATTTTTCTCTGACAGGTCTATATCAACACGGGCTACATATTTCGTAGCGAAAAGTATTACGACGATCCCTGGACATTCAAACCGGAGCGTTTTCTGGACAGCCAAGGGCAACTTCTGCCAGTTGACCATCCGGCACGCAGAAAGTATGTAAATTGAAATATTTCATCACCGTCATCATCATCATCATCATGAACATCAAAATCATCATATCGTGGGCATTCGTGATTCTCGTTACCGTCACTACAAATGTCGTACGAGAGATTCCTGATCCCTTTAAGCCGTAACTTGTTCTGCCAGTTGACTACCCGCCACGAAACAAATGTGAGTGAACTGAAGTATTTGATCATCATCAGCCTCATCGCCATTTAATCATCCTCATATAATACTCATCATGAGGTGCCTGGCCGACTGGCTTGGCGTAAGCAGGCTTAGTTCTCCGGTCTCCTGTAGTATATGTAAATAAATACATTTGTGCATTGACGCATGTCTCTGAATGACAGAAGCGTGTTAAAAATCTCCTATCCTTATGTACCCATTTCTCCCCTTCCCTAAATCGTTCAAGCTGTCTCATGTTCCAGTGTGTGTCTCTTCTCACAGTAAGGCCATTAATGTTTTTTACATGTTTGTCATAATTTGTACTTGTATATTTACTTTTCGGAAATAAATCTTTCTTCGCCAATATTTAAAAAAATATTTTGCCTTCAAGGTCGGAATGCATTTGCTTGAATATGAGGAAACAACAATCCTTATTTTTTAAAAAAAAAGCTAAATCTGTAAAACGGATGTGTAGGCAAAACTCAAGTTCTGGACCAAGACCAAAATGCAGAAATGGACGGACAACCAAAAATTTCAGACTAAGTTTATAGCTGATGAAAGCGAGATTTTTGTCGTGGTATGGGACGTCGCAGGTCGACCCAGCCTAAAATGGGTACCAGGATGGGCTGTCCTGGGAAAGTAAAGACAGCCGGCGTAATGCTGACCACATTACCCACAGAGTGCTGATGGTCTGTAAAAATATGGGACGCTCTGCCCATATGCCCGATGCACCGAAAGGCGTGAAAAGGGATCTTTACTTTACTTTACTTTTTTTTTACTAAGAAAGCTTGATGCGTTCACTTCGCTGAATGACTTCTTCTTCTGTCTTCTATTCCCCAGCGGAGCATAGGCCCTTAACCACCCTGCGAAGTGGTTCTATCCCTCGCTATTGAATGCAACCCACCCCTTGTCCTTCCTATCATCTATGAAAGGAAAGTGCCTCGACAATTCTGCTTCTTTCGGCTTTATCTGCACCATGTCCTCATTCTTCTATTAGAAGAGCCTCCCCTCATATTTGCTGGCTGGGTGTTTATTGTTTCACTGTTTGACTTTTCCATAGTTGTTTAGTTTTTGTGCCTATTGTTTTTACAGGATGATTTAGCTAACCACAAGCCCAAACCTACCCTTAGTCGCATCTTACGACATGCCTAGTAGGGTGCAGTTTAATTATTCTTTGCTTCCTGTGAAGGTACCGGTACCATACAAGTTCACAGCACTCGGGGCCTTCCCATGCGCGCTCTGTCCTCATTTTCAACAGCCAGCGCAGAGTTCCAACACTAATGGTACCGGCTGTAATCTGGTTCTATGTCCGTCTTGCCTTTCCTCTGAATGCAGTGAGCCGACCAGACCCTCTGGTTACACCCAAATGCGTCATTCTCTCCAGGCCAAAATAATCTTCTTTCTCTTCTGACTTCGGTACTTGTTCCCAAAGGGCCTTGACCACATCTGCCTTGTCGTGTATCAGCTCACCACCCAGTGGTGCAGATCTAGCCAATGTGTCTGCCTGTTCCTTCCCCACCACCCCGGCATAGCCTGGAGAAATGTTTCAAAGTATGCTCACTACCCGTGACCTTTCCCAGTGAAGCTTGCTACTCGACTCTAAGCATCCCTGTCTTCACCTTTCTCAGCCGGTACCATACACGCGTTGTATGACTTTAGCATGCTCTAATTATACAGTTCACAGATCGCAGTCTTTACTATTTCCCAAACTTTGTTTTATTCATATAGTTTTGCTACAATTTATACATTTCTATTGTCACTTTCAGCCTCATCCCGTTTGGAGTTGGTGTCCGGACGTGTCCAGGGGAGAGTTTTGCCCGCTCTCGAGGCTTCCTTTTTCTAACAAGCATCCTACAGCGGTATGATATCCTGCCTCCAGCCCACGAGAAAATGGTCCCAGCAGACTTCACAGTTAAAGACGAGGCCGTGGCCGGATTCGTCCGTCAGTGTGTCCGCTACAAATGTCGCCTGATCAGAAGAGAAGCGAGGAAGGATTGACCCTTTAGTAATTTTGTATAGATAATGCAGTAGCGATGCCCAGTCAGCGATGCCAGTCTTGGCTGCTGTCACCAGTCATCTTTGATAGACTGATAAATGATAAATGAAGGTTTTTATAGTTCTCATATGATCACCAGAATCAGTGATCAGGCATAACCTGTGTATGTGTATGTTTAGGGAGTAGGTGTGCGTCTGTGTATGTATGTAAATGATTGTCAGTAGGTGTGCGTCTGTATGTTGTGTGTGTGTGTGTGTGTGTGTGTGTGTGTGTGTGTGTGTGTGTGTGTCGCCCTGCCTTGTGAAGAAAACTGTTCAGGTATTTTTCAAGGTACCTTTTCTTTACCCCCCCTCCTCCCTTTTCCCCCTTAAATTTATCAGTTGTCACCAGATTTTCAACCGTATTTCTCTTCAAAACCTGGTCACAATAACATGGCTGTCTACGTCTATTTTCTTTATTCAGATTACGGTTTTCATCTGTTTCTTGGGGGCACTGTCTCAATGATTTTTCTGCAAGACCACGCCCCCCCCCCCCCCCCCTCCTTTTTTCCCCCAGACCAAACAGGAAAAGTTTTTTTTGGGGAGTGTTTTTGTGATATTCGGTGGCGAAGTATACGCGCTAACATATTTATTCAAGCAGTTGATATACAGTACATTTCAGGACTGGAATTTCATGTTGACTAATTTTTCCCCCAGAGGCTTTATTTGTGTTTTGTCTGTACTAGAAGCAAAGCCTAAGGGAAATATTGTATCAGATGATGGTGAGAGATACCATAAGGGATAATATAAAAATCTACTACATGAACCTATCTCTACTTCAAACCCACATGATCTCGAACAAACATTGTCGTGTTGAGTGTAAGACAATCCACACTCAAGCTGCCTCAGTAACAAGAAGACAAAAATAGAAAAATCTCGTTAGGCGGGTGCTAAGTCCTAAGTGTTCTAGCCCTGACAGGAAATTTTCTGTATGAAGTCTAAATAGCAGTAACAGTAAAACTAGGAGTACTGAATAAAACAACAAGAATACAAGTCAATAAATACATCGTCTTTATTTACTCAATGAATCTGGCCGGCAGATGTTACACGACCAGTCGACATAAAACAGTATATAAAGACCCACTCTGAACAATAAGAATACTAAATGAACACTAAATTACAAGAAAGCTACTAGTGAATCAACAACAACATGCGGACAACTGTTAAATCAATGAGTAATAAAATACTGACAACTACTAATAGACCAGCGACCAGGTTGTACCGATAATCCGTCTATACCTTTCGCGCACCACATTAGCCTCCGATAAGAACACATTTTTTTTTTTTAAAACCAGCTCGATTTTCGTTCCATTTCAGTTCATGGTAACCAAGTTTTACTGTGTTAAAATTGCATGATCTGAAGCGTATTTTAAACGTGAACGGACCATGAGTTAATACAAATTCCAATAATATTCAAATCCTTGCCCGCACAGGATTACGGGGTGCATCTGAATAGTACTTGGTGTAGCCGTTACAGGAGATTGAATTGGATATCTGGTATCTTCCCTGCTGGTTTCTCATACAGGCTGCAACTCTTGCGGTGGTCGAACCTTTGGGTAGCCCCACAGAGGGGAAGACAGACAAGACAGACAAGACAGACACCTACATTCCACACAGTGTAAAGAGAGTTTTCTTTATAAAACTTGCTAATTTTAGGAAAATAAACAAATGAAAAGAGCAAGTTGAAGCCTTGTTATCTCAACACATTCGTGTCTGTCTGTCTGTTTATCTATCTGTCTATTTGTCTGTCTGTCTGTCTATTTGTCTTTACCTACCTATTTACTTACCTATCTGCCTACCTACCTACCTACCTACCTACCTGTCTGTCTGTCTGTCTGTCTGTCTGTCTGTCTGTCTGTCTGTCTGTCTGTCTGTCTGTCTGTCTGTCTGTCTGTCTGTCTGTCTGTCTGTCTGTCTGTCTGTCTGTCTGTCTGTCTGTCTGTCTGTCTGTCTGTCTGTCTGTCTGTCAATCTATCTATCTAACTCTGAAAGCATGCTGAGAAAGGTAAAGACAGGGATGCCTCAAGTAGAGTGGCAAGCTTCACTGGAAAGGTCACGGGTAGTAAGCATACTTTGGATCTTTTCTATCTATCTGACTATTTTGTCTGTCTGGCCGTCTGTCTGTCTATTTGTCTTTACCTACCTATTTACTTACCTATCTGTCTGTCTGTCTGTCTGTCTGTCTGTCTGTCTGTCTGTCTGTCTGTCTGTCTGTCTGTCTGTCTGTCTGTCTGTCTGTCTGTCTGTCTGTCTGTCTGTCTGTCTGTCTGTCTGTCTGTCTGTCAATCTATATATCTAACCCCGAAAGCATGCTGAGAAAGGTGAAGACAGGGATGCTTCAAGGAGAGTGGCAAGCTTCACTGGAAAGGTCACGGGTAATGAGCATACTTTGAATCTTTTCTCCAGGCATGACGGCGTAGTAGGTAATAAACAGGCAGACAGATAGGCTGGATCTGCACCACTGGGTGGTGAATTGATACACGACAAGGCAGATACTGACAGGAAGCTTTCGGAACAAGCAATGGAATGTGTAACCAGAGGGTCTGGCCGGCTCACTACACTCAGAGGAAAGGCAAGACGGACATATAACCAGATTGTGACCGGTACTATCAGGAACTCTGCACTGGCTGCTGAAGATGAGGACGGAGCACGCATTGGAATGCTCCGAGTGCTGTGATGTCAGTTCTTGACACCTCAAATCTATCAAACCAATCTATCTATCTATCTATCTATCTATCTATCTATCTATCTATCTATCTATCTATCTATCTATCTATCTATCTATCTATCTATCTATCTATCTATCTATCTATCTATCTATCTATCTATCTATCTATCTATCTATCTATCTATCTATCTATCTATCTATCTATCTATCTATCTATCTATCTATCTATCTATCTATCGGTCGGTCGGTCGGTCTGTCTGTCTGTCTGTCTGTCTGTCTGTCTGTCTGTCTGTCTGTCTGTCTGTCTGTCTGTCTGTCTGTCTGTCTGTCTGTCTGTCTGTTAATCCATCTGTGTGTCTGTCGTTTCGGGATATATATGAGAGAGAGAGAAAGGAAGAGAGAAAGAGAAACATTTTAATCACTTTAGAAATAACGTTCTGGTTTCAGGGTGTCCTTCTGGCTACCACTGCGATCGTTCCCATGATCGTTAAAACATTAAACACACACATACACACACATACACACACACTCACACAAAGGGAGACAGAGGGTGGGGGGAGAGAAAAAGAGAGACAGAGAGAGAGAGAGACAGAGAGAGAGAGAGAGAGAGAAATGCACTTTGACGAACATCCGGCTATAGTTTAGCTTGCTCATCCTTCGTAACCCACCATGACACAGCATTTTTCTGGTGACACCATCATTTGCATGTCTGCGCAAACAGTGCAGCGCTTCGACGTGGACGTTAACGTCACCACCCTGCTTCTTGTTTCATCGTTGTCTTTCTCTCTCTCTGTCCTTTCACTAAAACAGTGTTTTAGAAATTACTGTAACTCCTTCTTTATCTGTTTCTTCTTCTTCTTCTTCTTCTTCTTCTTCTTCTTCTTCTTCTTCTTCTTCTTCTTCTTCTTCTTCTTCTTCTTCTTCTTCTTCTTCTTCTTCTTCTTCTTCTTCTTCTTTTCCTTCTTCTTCTTCTTCTTCTTCTTCTTCTTCTTCTTCTTCTTCTTCTTCTTCTTCTTCTTCTTCTTCTTCTTCTTCTTCTTCTTCTTCTTCTTCTTCTTCTTCTTCTTCTTCTTTTTCTTCTTCTTCTTCTTCTTCTTCTTCTTCTTCTTCTTCTTCTTCTTCTTCTTCTTCTTCTTCTTCTTCTTCTTCTTCTTCTTCTTCTTCTTCTTCTTCTTCTTCTTCTTACTCTTCTTCTTCTTCTTCTTCTTTTCTTCTTCTTCTTCTAAGATTCTTCTTCTTTCTTCTTCTTCTTCTTCTTCTTCTTCGAGTCTTCTTCTTCGTCTTTCTTTTTTTTCTTCTTCTTCTGCTTCTTCTTCTGCTTCTTTTTCACTCCCTTTTTTTTTTACTGCTTCGGGTGTCCAAGGAAAAATAAGAATATTTTTCTTGCTCTTCTGACCGCCTCTACCATTGACGCTTAATGCTGTTGTACTCTCTGATAGTTTCTCTTATGTTATCTTTTTATCTGCCCATATGGTTCTTGGTCTACCCCGTGTTCAACGTTCGTCTCCTCTTAACTGCGCTAGTGTACCTTCTGTGCTAGCCAGTTTTAACATGAAACAAGTCCATTCTTTTTGTTAGTTTACCTTTTGTCCCAGCGAATTTTAAGCTGAAACCAGTCTGTACTATTTATTAGTTTATTTTCTGTCCTAGCGAGTTTTAAGATAAAGTCTCTCTTTACTATTCATTCGTTAATCTTCTATCCTAGCGAGTTTAAGACCTGTTACCGTTTCCCGGCCAGTCTACACACTTTGCCAGTCTGATCTAGGTCAGAGGGGTGTCATGTTGTACTGCTTTTTTTGAAGAAACCTATGGGGCCATTTCAATGGTTTGAAATGAATTCTGTCCGTATTCCATAGTTGCGGATTTTAAGCTGTTCGATAGACATGGCCAATAAGACACCTTTTTCTTAGGGGGAGGGGAGGGGGCTAGTTGACCATGCTCTTAGTGCACTTGTTTCCATAGCGAGGCGCAGAAGCTGTCTGGGGGTGACAAATTTGATTCCTGGCACGCTAATTATAGCTTTCGAGTTTTATGTTGTCTATTGTGATCTTCTATCTTTCTCCTTTTTTCTATGAGTGCCCATCAATACATTTTCTACTACTTTATTCTTTACAGGGAGTCTTTCGTGTAACCTAGGCTCAGGCTGTGGGTAGAGGGTTTGTGTTAGGGCCAGTTCTAGATGTTCTGGGGTCTTTGAAAGCTGTGTCGTCGCGTAGTATAGGAGGCAAGACAAGGTGACTTACTTCCGACGTAAAAGAGTCTGAAAAAGTATGAATGAAAGGTCAGGCAGCGTGTAGATGGGCTGGGAAACGTGAACTGGGCCTTAATTTAGGAGGAAACCAGTCTCTATTATTTATTAGTTTATCTTCCGTGCTAGCGAGTTTTTAGATTGGTCTGTCTATACTATTTAGCTAGATTATAATGCGAAACAGCTGCTCTACGAGTCCTTGGATATCAATACTTTAGGCTGCAATCTTGAAAGGGGAAAATATCAAAGAAATATTCTCTTTACTTTCACACTAAAGAATACCGTAACTTCCGCGTCTTTACATAATCTATTATCATTCGCTGGCTGCTAAAGATAAGGACGAAGCGCTTATGGGAATGTCTCCAGTGGTGTGGTGTCAGCTGTTAACTCCACTTAACAATATCACCTGTTAAAATAAACATTACTTTTGTAACATTTGCTTGTTTTACAATGAATGAAACCTGTGTATTTTATTTTGTGTCATTCTCTGAGAAACAAATGAACAATGTCACAGATATTTCACAAAACCAGGCTGAATGAGACATAAAAAAGACAGGACAATAATGTTACGTCCGGGTTCCCGGATTGTGGCATACATTTAAAATGGATTCACACTGCATGCTGTGGAAAATAGAAAATTACATGTTACACGTAGAGTGGCTTTAGAAACTAGTATGTTACACGTAGAGTGGCTTGCGTCGCTTGATGTGACAACTCAGATCCGGAGCCTATTATGGATTTTCTGTCCAGGATGTTTGGTGTACGGGGTTACGAGCAGGCTGATAGACCGGCTGCTGCGGCTCCTAAGGGTTCTGAGCTACTCTATGACAAAGCGTACATCTTAAAGGATCTGTGGGATAAAGTGGAGAGTGCTGCAGAGGAGACCGACAATTCACACACTGACAAACTAATTGAGAACAGGATGAGCAAGGGATGTGGAAGATATTCATGAGGGTAAACAAGCAGACATTTATTCAGGGTGCAAATGGTACTGTTAATTTTAAGACTCTCCGTTGGCTACTGAGGAATGACACGGAGCACGTGCGTAAATGACCCAGGGGCAGCGATGTCAATTCAACTCATTCATACATTCATTAATCCAATATTCATTCATTCATTCATTCATTCATTCATTCATTCATTCATTCATTCATTCATTCATTCATTCATTCATTCATATTTAAAATGATGATTTTCTAATCCCCTCTTTCATCCGATTTTTCAATAATGTTGTTGCTACTTGTTCAGCTATGTTTGCTTTCTACAAATGCTTTGTCCCTCTCTACCTCTCTTACCTAATAGCTTGCTCAGATAAGGGTGTTCCAGAAGTTTCCATTATAGGCAAATGTAAATATATCACCAACATAGCTGTGATTTTACGTGTTCTTCAGTAGGGGAGGACACGCAGCGAAATGTGCTCTCAGGACAACGGTAGTCATGTACATCATCATCATCAATCACTTCTGCTGTTAAGCGTCATGGGGATGAATAATTTGCGATCCAGTGCACGCTAGTTGCCGTAAGGGCGTAGAGTGTCTTTCATGCTGCAACATGAAGTCACTAGCAACACAGGCACTACAATTAACAGATCCGGTGTGAAAGCAAGAGGGCGCCAAAGAAGAATAAATGGACTGAGGACGTTAACGACATTCTAATTCGACCCAGAATTATAGTTTTGACTGCTTCTCACAGAGCAGCGGTTCTCAACCTGGGGTCGCCTAAGACCATGGGAAAACACATATTCACAGAAGTTATGAAGTAACACGAAATTAATTATACGGCTGGAAATCACCACAACATAAGGAACTGTGTTAAAGGGTCGCGGCATTAGGAATGTTGAAACCTCTGTCACAATAGAGCTATGCATTGAAGAATGTTCCTCTCCCATGTCGCTTAACAGCAAACATGGACATTAATGACGATGATGATGATGAATAGTATGAAAGTTGGCATAATGTCCCTGGCAAATTATGTACCTGTACAAAATTAATATCCATAAGTATGTCAATGAAACATATGACTGACTGACTGACTTTCTACCCCACCAGGACATCACACAAGCGATAAACACCCGATGACACAAAGTGCCACCATGCGGATGAGGATCACCGTGGAGAGGTCCCAGAAACCGCGTTCAGACATTTGGTCATATTGATGGCCTGCCTATATTGCGGCCCCTGGCAAAAGCCATAGTGGGGCTTCAAATAAGAAAAAATTACGTCCTGAAAAGAACGTACGGAATTTTTAATGTAACGTATTTGCCCCGGAGGTTGAAGTATTATTTGGTTGTCTCTCTTTGTTTGTGGGTGAATACTATTTTAGAATTTAGATACGTATATAAAACAAACAGCTGGCGACATTATGAGTTCCTTCTTTTTCTTGTTTCCTCTCGAGAATTTTAGTCTGAAAAAATTGACAGCCTTTTCCGATACGAATACAACAAGAGCAAAATCACAGTTCAACATGTAACCATATAAAACACTTGTGTTGGATTGTGTCCCTACTAAATAAAGGTCACATTGGTTTTAGGGATTTGTGATATTCTTAAAGGTTGAAATAATTTTCAATTGTCTGTCCTGGCATTGAGAATAAATATCATTGTTTAATTTACAAAATCACTTATTTGATAAAACGGTGGCAATTGATGTGATTGGTATATATATATACACACACACACAATTTCTATAGATGTCAAATTTGTAACACAGTACTTGAAGTTTCTAGACTGCCTTTGCTTGAATTATTGTTGAGAATCCTTATGTGATTGATCGAATTCACTTGTTTAATACAGCGGTAATAACACATGACAATTGGAAGTGTCATTGTTATACAGGATTCTTATGACTGTTGGAGAATGTATGATATGTGAAGTTTTTGAGCCTCTCTCTGCATTGTGAAAAACATCCATGTCTGAATTAGAAAATCACATGTTAAACAGGGCAGCAACAACAGCTAACAATAGCAACTGATAAATGTTGCTGATATATTATGTTCACATAAATGTTAATGACGTTTCTCACATTTGAATTTTCTCTACTGTCTCTCTTTGCATTGCGGTTGAATATACAGAGAACCTGTTTGATATAGCGGTAACAATAGCTGGCATCGTAGATCTCATTGATATCTAATGTTTACCTGTATGTTAATATCATTTGCTATGGTTGCAAATGTTATACTGTTTCTCTGTAATTGTGTTAAATCTCTTTGTGAGGATTGGAGATTCAGCTGCCTAAAATGGTCGATAACAATCGGCAATTGGAGATTCGGTTGCTTAAAAGGTCGATAACAATCGGCAATTGGAGATTCGGTTGCTTAAAAGGTCGATAACAATCGGCAATTGGAGATTCAGTTGCTTAAAAAGTCGATAACAATCAGGGATTGGAGATTCAGTTGCTTAAAAGGTCGATAACAATCAGGGATTGGAGATTCGGTTGCTTAAAAGGTCGATAGCAATCAGGGATTGGAGATTCAGTTGCTTAAATGGTCGATAATAATCGGCGATTGGAGATTCAGTTGCTTGAAATGTCGATAACAATCGGCGACAGTGATGGATGTCCCTGTTACATACTATATATGTGGCTAATTAGTTTGTCGTTTTGCAGTTTACAATATTTATCGATTATCTCTCTTTGCTTTGTAGATTAATATCTTGCTGTAATTTACAACTTAACGCTGCGCATGCTCTGCACGTAGTCATCAAGGTATTGTACACCCTTGGACTTGACACGAATATTCACGCCATTCTCCACCATAATTGGCAGCTGAAAAGACAGAAGATCCAACTGTGCGGGATCTGTGGTGTTAAACATCACATGAACCTTCCTCTGAGCTAGACACTTGAACAACTCCAGACTGGCCTCCCCTTTACTTCTGCGGGTCAACACTGTTTCCGCTTCTTTCTTCCAGATTTCCAGAAACTCGTCGAATGTTCTCCCGTGATACTCGATGTTGAATTCAAGCCAATATATGCCTTCTTTTGCCAAACTGCAGCTACTGGGTTTGCACAGATCGTTGGCGATTTTCATGTTCTTCGCAAAGGTCTCGTAGAGTATAATTGGTTGACTGTCTATTTCTACAGGTCCCAGTTTCCAGATGCTTAATAATATTCGTTCCAGCCCAGCTATGTCGGACACTTCGACCATGGCGATCATCCTTGCTTCCGCAGAGATTTTGAACTTGTGAATAATTTTAGTAGCAGAAGGGCAGTCCACAAGTAAGTCTGATATCTTGCGGATGATATTCACTACATCCAATCCTTCCTTCTGGGGCAAAATCGAAATTGTCAGGAAATAATATGCGTTACTGCACGAAGCCTTTGACATCGTGAAGATACTGTGATAACGTTATGCACGAATTAAAATGTGATATAATGACACTTCTATGCTGATCACAAATTTAAACAGTTAAAAATATTCCTCCAGGTAGCCAAGAGACGGTAATGAAAACTAGGTTTCTTTTCTGCCTTTATTATAGCCAAGTTCTTTAAAAATCAAAGTCATCATTAGGATAGCAAACTGTGGAAGATCCGGCTAGATCGCGTGAAACAGGTCCGGCTGTGACAGAACTGAGCGGCGCGTATGTAATGTGACACCTGCAAGATTTGTCCGTGTCCTGGTTTCTATTTTGGATCGTCTAAAGTAAATAGCGCAGGGATGGCTGCAC
>CAJHNH020003635.1:458823-486323 GCA_905116865.2 Candidula unifasciata | reverse complement strand
GTTGAGTCAAGAATTGACATCATAGCACTCGGGGCATTCCCATACGCGCTCCGTACCCATCCTCAGCACCCAGCGCAGAGTTCCAATACTAATGGTGCCGGTCGTAGTCTGGTTTTATGTCCGCCTTGCATTTCCTCTGAGCGTAGCGTGCCGGCCGAACCCTCTGGTCACACCCAGGTGCATCATTCTCTTATGCCGATTTACCAACTACGTATGTGCTGCAAATTTGTTTTCGATTGTAGAATTTAATTATTCAAAAAGTAATTGCTTTTTTAAATAATTTCATTCTACAGTCTAAAACAAATAACTTATTTGTCTTCAAAAATGAGACTAAAATAATACGATGTATCAACATTTGAAGTGATCCGCTAGGTACACACTTCACAATCCTGATACAGCTGAAAATCGTGAAGAGTATATATTAATAACCGATTCACTGATATCATTAAAAATGTGACGCCTTCTCCTAACATTAATGGGAAGACCAGAGTAACTGTAACATCCAGAAAACAGATGAAACATAACAGTGCAGTAAAAGTTAATAGCATTTTAATTCGGCCAAGTACGGAAACTCAAGTGTGTAGATTCATGGATAGCATGAAATTGAAGACTTTATATAACAGATAAGGACCAAAATAGACAGGTAAAGGCTGAATTCTATACGAAAAACATCTTTTGCAATAATCTCTGTTGTTGTAGGGGTTTTATATATAACCAGTCTGATAAAATCTTTGTTGTTGAGGGGTTTTATATATATAAAACCAGCCTGATAAAATGACTGAACCCGGGACATTTTGTAAACTTTTTCTGTTCTTACCCGGGACATTTTGTAATCTTTTTCTGTTCTTTTGTCCTATGTCTAATGCCTAAATGCGTCAACAGAGGAGTTAGATATAATTTGTTTTATCCGGAACAATTCGCAAACTTCGTTTGTACTACTCCCTATGCATAGAAGCGTCACAGAGGGGAGTTAGATGTAGATTCTTTTATGCGGAACAGTTTGTAAACTTCTTCCTTTCTTTGGTAGTATTCCTTATGTACAGAAGGGTCACAGAAAGGAGTTAGAAGTGTTTTCTGTTATCAGGAAAAGTTGGTAAACTTCTTCTTTTCGTTTGTACTATTCCTTATGCATAGAAGGGTCACAGAGAGGAGTTATGTGTAGTTTCTTTTATCCGGAACATTTTGTAAGCTTCTTTTTTTTTTTGTACTACTCCTTATACATAGAAGCGTCACAGAGAGGAGTTAGATATGGTTTCTTTTATCCGGAACAGTTTGTAAACTTTTTCTTTTGCACTACTCCTTATACATAGAAGCGTCACAGAGAGGAGTTCGATATAGTTTCTTTTATCCGGAACAGTTTGTAAACTTCTTCTTTTGCACTAATCCTTATTCATAGAAGCGTCACAGAGAGGAGTTAGATATGGTTTCTTTTATCCGGAGCAGTTTGTAAACCTCTTCTTTTGCACTACTCCTTATACATAGAAGCGTCACAGAGAGGAGTTAGATGCAGTTTCCTGCCTCGCGTTTGTTGCGTAGTTTGTTTCAATGTCATATTACTTTCAAGTAGTGTCTCTTTTACTCCGTTCATCTATGTCTTTTTATGTCGGCCTCTTGCGTTGTAGCCCACTGTTATCATGAAGTACTTGTAGCGGCTGCCTGAATTTATTCCATTATGACTAGATGACCGAATCGTTTGAGACTTTCATGTTCCATGAAATCATTTACCGGAATGTGCGTAAAATTGTTGTTAGTTCTTTGTTTATCGACTCTATCGCTTCTTGTTTTTTCCGCCACTTTTCCTATACATCTCAACTCACACGTTGTGATTTTGCATTTGTGTTTTTCTAGGACTGACAACAAGCACAAAAAATTCCAGCGAGACCATATGCATATAGTTAAATATTTTTACAGATGAATATTTAAAACTTTTTATTAATAAGCTCAAATAGGAAATTTAAATGTTTTGAAAGAGTTTTAATCCATACACACTTCTTCTTCGGTATTTGCCCTTCAATATGCGCTTGGTACACTCTGTTGTGGTTTACAGCTGGACTACTGTCAAGGACCTGATATCTATATTATTGAACTAGGGCTCGCTGTACGGCCCTGTGACAGACAAACTATACCAAAACACACTCAACACATACACAAATGAAGCACACACATCATCTTTAATGGCCAAAGAACAATATCACCTAAAAACAACCTCCACAGTTATGGACAGTCCCTCATCCGAAATCCCCGGGCAGTGGCAGCAGTTATATTTACCTATCCACCCCGGGCCATTTCCATGGATATACCCAAGGACACGATTCCACCTCCTGTAGTGCAGCGCCAACTAGGCTACGATCTTCGCCATGCGAGATTCAGTGGCACACGCAGGGTGAGTGGTTCAAGTATTAGCGGACAATGTCAACGACAGCACAAGACGCAGATAACACCCAAAAATCCAGGGACAAGAACACCTACCTAAACATGGTGCAACCCCAACACCACTGTCTTAACATACTATCAGCACACGAGGAATAACAACAGCTAACCAACACATACGACGACAGCGTTAATACTACACAACCTATCTGTCAATTCCTAACAAAAAAATATACAATCACGTCTCTCAAAATGTCCTCATCCTCGCCGTCCCTTTTTCTCCCCTTCTCCGTTCAGCTCCGGTTCAAACGTGTACGTTGCACCAGTGTTCACGCATCTCGGGTTTTCCCCGTATCATCAAATCAACTGGCTGAGCGCTGGTGCACATTTTTGGTCCGTCAAACACCAACATGTAGTTACACGACGTATTGTCTATACTCTGTCCCACAGGGCTATGACAACTACGATATCTTCACCTTTCAACGTAACACATCTGATTGCAAAAAAAAAAAAAACCTATTACTAGTCGCTTTTCACGACATGCTTGTCAAGGGGCGGTGGTTTTATCCCCGCCTTTTCCCACAATGGGGCTTAGGAGTGCACATGGGGAAGGCACAAATACAAATTATGAAAAAAATAGTGACAATCGTTACATAACACAATCTAGAGGTTAGGGCGATGTTGGAATAAATATAGGACAACACGGATAACAAATTTTACACAGGCTTATCTATCTTCTCTTTGTCCTCCCCCTCTTTCTTTCTAATATTTTACTTTTATATCTCATGCCCCTTTATGTGTCATTTTTGCCCCTCTACCCCATTGTTTTAATCCAGCTTTCATTCCTCTCTCTCTCTCTCTCTCTCTCTCTCTCTCTCTCTCTCTTTCTGTGGGTGTCTCTCTCTCTCTCTCTCTCTCTCTCTCTCTCTCTCTCTCTCTCTCTCTCTCTCTCTTACATCATTAATGAACTTATCGCAGCATGTAATATCTTCCGTCTCACAAGTTTGACCTTCCTTTCACCTCGTCCCCAAAGATAACACTCATATCTACACTATCAAGCCAACACTTACTAACCACTTACATATATATAGCCTCACAAAACAAAACTTGTTATATTTGAACACAGAAGGTCCAAGCAACAGCTTGCACACTTTAAAGTTTGGCATATTTTGCGGTATCCCGTCAGATGCTTACTATAGTAAGTAGAGAAACCATTTCCACACATTCGGGTATATAGGGCAAATAGGGCTAGACCTAAATTTTATGGAGCAATCAGCACTCGGTGGATGATGCGTTCAACACTATGTCGGCCGCTTTAGTTCCTAAGAGTCAACCTGGTACCTATGAAGGCTGGGTCGACGTGGGAGCCAAGGTCATTTTTGAAGAAAAGTTCGGCCCCGTCGGGAAGTAAACCCACAACCTTTGGATCTGCATGCGAGCGGAGTCTACTATAGTAACAATTTAATAACTTTACTGTGAAAAGTGTGTGCAGGCGGGACATGAATGGTACAGGTATTAAGGTGGACTCATGAAAAAAATGCCATTGACCGCGTTGTGTTTAGAGGGCATATAAGGAAGGGAATAAAAGTGAAGAAAGAAATGATTGCAGAAAAGATGAGAACTGAGCGTCTGAGAAGAAACGGATGAAACACAAATATTGATAACAATTGTTTTGAAATCCCATGCTCTCATTGTGGAAGACTTTTCTTGACACGAGCAGGTCTAGCTAATCACACTCGCTATCGCCATCGGCTGTGAGTCCCATGTCTACTCATAGCGCAATATAACACTATCGTCTGGAAAGACGGAAAGGTGCCAAACCAATCCAATCCAATTTAATAAAGTTGAGGTTATCTATGAATCTTTAGACTGGAAGGTCGTTGGTTCTAGTACTATACGCCTAATATGAATGAAGGTTTGGTAAAAGGTCTTTACTCAAGGAATGGTTTCAACTGATATACAAAGATCCATCAACATCCAAGGCACACGAACACAAGACCTTATTAGGGTATTCAACTCAAGCAAATCCATTCACAGTATTCAAATCAAGTAGGTAAACAAACCTTGACACTGCATCAGATATATGATGCTAGATTCAACTTCCATAGACCAGTCGGTGAGTGATGTGGTCAACGTCACGCCGACCGCCTTTATTTCCCTTGACATAACCTATACTGACTTTAAGCTAGTTGACCTAGGTGCCAAAACCAATTTTGGGAAAAATAAAAAAATTTAAATAAAAAAATGCCGCCTTCATGCAAATTCTAACTCAAGACCGGCCGGCTGGCGTGCAGATAGTCACAACGCCACTATAGCTTCCAGTCACAGTCGGTGGGACAATTCTTCGCTACCATAGCTCGAGTTCATACTTGGCAGGACAATTTATACGCTACCATAGCTCGAGTTCATACTTGGCAGGACAGTTTATACGCTACCATAGCTCGAGTTCATACTTGGCAGGACAGTTTATACGCTACCATAGCTCGAGTTCATACTTGGCAGGACAGTTTATACGCTACCATAGCTCGAGTTCATACTTGGCAGGACAGTTTATACGCTACCATAGCTCGAGTTCATACTTGGCAGGACAATTTATACGCTACCATAGCTCAAGTTCATACTTGGCAGGACAGTTTATACGCTACCATAGCTCAAGTTCATACTTGGCGGGACAATTTATACGCTACCATAGCTCAAGTTTATACTTGGCGGGACAATTTATACGCTACCATAGCTCCAGTTTATACTTGGCGGGACAGTGTCTTCCTGCTGAACAGACTCCAGAACATGTCTTGCAAGAGTGTCCCCTCTTGGCGGAGCTGCGGAGCAACATATGGCAACGTCCAGTAGACGTGACAACCAAGCTTTGAGGAAACCTTAAAGACCTTGAGATGACATCTTAATCTATGGCTCACAGTTGATTAACCACATGACCGGAGATCGATAAGATTCTAGCTGCGGGCGATATGGCACGGGACTGCCTTGCATTGGTTTGACAGTCATATCGAGAGCCGGCCATTCAATAAGCAATGGCAAATTACTAAACGTGAAATTTCTTAGTGAAATCATAAACCGCCACAAAATACTAGTGCTGCTTCTGCAATGTCCTGAAAACGACACGCACCTAACTGTAACCACAAGCAGACAAAGAGACACGCAGTGTGACACAAAGTTCCACCATGCGGATGGGGGTCACCCGTGAAGAGGTCCCGGAAACCCCGTTCAGCCGTATGGCCATCTATATTTAGGGCACCCGGCAAAAGCCAGACGGGGAAAAAAAAAGGGGGGGGGGGGTTGGGAGCGGGGCTTTAATATAACTAAAAATGGCATCCCACAAGGGGACGACAAGATATTGTATTAAAAAAAAAAAAAAGAAAATCATGTGAAAGAATACTACACACGTGCATAAACAATGACAGTAGACGAAACAACCGATCTATTTGTTTGAAAAGAGAGACACCGGGTGATGTGGGATAAAACACAATGCGGTGGTAGATTTCGTTGGCCTAAGTGTTAAATGAGGATAACGAAAAAGTCAATGAAACAGGCAATGAAAACACACACACACACACACACACACACACACACACACACACACACACACACACACACACACACACACACACACACATTCGGTAAAAGACTGTTACACACATACACATTGTCACAGTAGACGTGACAACAAATATATTTCAGGAACGACAACTTCAACTGCCCCGTGTGGTTATCGACAAATGTAGGCCGAACGTCACCCTTCAAACGGGGACAGATAACAGATAACATTGGTTACATCTACAGGCGATTAGTCTTTAAACAACTTGTCCTGTTTATCAACAGTGTTTGACGGGGAATACAGTCAAACGAAGAGTTCTTGCCACGCTTTTGCGCATCGAAAAAAAAAATGTTGTTAAACGTGTAATTGTGAAAACCAATTAACACCCATAGGTCATAGGATAAAATATAAGCCGACGTCCTTTACTTCCCATGACATTTGCTGTTATCCATTTAGGGCTAGGCTAATCTAGGAGCCTGCATCAGAAAAAAAAATTCACCCTTAATTCCGATTCTTCTTCCTTTTTTCCTCTTCAATTTTCTCCTTTTCCTCGTTCTTCTTCTTCTCGTCCTTCACTTCCTTCTTTTTTCATTCTGTTTCTTTTCCCCCTCTTTATTCTGCTCCCATTCCTTCTTCTTCTTCTTCTTCTTTTTCTTCTTCTTCTTCTTCTTCTTCTTCTTCTTCTTCTTCTTCTTCTTCTTCTTCTTCTTCTTCTTCTTCTTCTTCTTCTTCTTCTTCTTCTTCTCCTTCTTCTTCTTCTTTTTCCTCTTCTTTTCTCTTTCCTTTCCTCCTCCTTCTTCTTCTTCTTCTTCTTCTTCTTCTTCTTCTTCTTCTTCTTCTTCTTCTTCTTCTTCTTCTTCTTCTTCTTCTTGTTCTTGTTGTTGTTGTTCTTCTTCTTCTTCTTCTTCTTCTTTTTCTTCTTCTTTTTCCCCTTCTCCTCCTCCTCCTTCTTTTTTTCTGTCAAAAAAGAAAAAGAAGTAAAAACAAGAAGCAGAAAAGGCACTTTGTAATTTCGCAACACATAGTTCTGTCTGCTAGCAAAGCTATGGTTAAACTAACCTTTTATAAGAGATACGGATATGCACATAAAACATAATAATGAAATGTTACACTGCTTATCGCATAAAAACCTATCTTTTTAATTACAATTATAAAATGTTTTCCTAAAATGAATGTTATTGCTAGAATTTTCAAGTAACCATATTAAGGCAATTTGAATAGCACTAATAACTGCCGCCATGCATGACATTTGTTTTAACGCTTTATGTTCGTGCGACAACACAGCTTGATTCTTCAACCGACACCCTAATGTGTCGCTATACATACAGTTTTGAGAACCCTTTTCTAGAACGTAAAAGGCAAAAATTACAAAAATGTCTTGTCAACAAGAGTGCGATAGGTTGCCTTTTTGCTGTTTTTAGAAAATGTATCTGTCGGCTCTGTGGCTAAGTCGATGCGAACGCTTCGTAATGCCTAGATTCTGGGTTCGAACCCAGCTGCAGGCCATGCGCCTTGCGTTGGTTTCGACAGTGGTATCAGGAAAGCCGACCGTCTAGAAGCAATGGCAAACTACTGGACGTAAATTTGCCTTAAAAAAACCACACAACAGCCTGGGTTGGTTCTGCAACGTCCTGTAAAGGATACGCAACTAACCTTGATCCACGCAATAAATATTTTTACAAAGTGTGATTCTAGTATACCACCCAAAAAAAAAAAAAAAAAATTCAACAACTGCATTAAAATAATGAGAAATGTGATATTGTGTAAAAACGACATTAAAAAAAAACCTAACAAAGTAAATGTACCCTTTATACTTGTATGTATGACGTGCTGTACCCTAGATTGTAATCCTTTTTTAAAAAAGTATTCTGTTTTTTATTAAACAAAGTTAACTTACTTGAAAAAACGTAACGATTCCTTTTGTCGAGTAAGGTCGCAGAGCAGAATTATTTCCAGTTCGGGGCTTGATAGGTTAGCAGGAAGGGGCACTGACGCAAATCAAACAATGGAGAGGCTCGAAGAGAGCGGGTGGATTGTGGGAGAGGTGCCTTAAAAACTTCATAAAAGGGAGTGGATGTGGAGAGGTGTCATAACTCTAAGAATTAAGTGCGTAATAATAATAATAATACTAATGTGCTGAATGACAAAAGTCCACTGTGCGTGGAGTCACCTTTATTTTTGTTCTGAGCTGACAGGTTGGCTAGATCCGCTATTACTACCGACGGTCAGCATATGTGTCACGAAACGATCTCAGTGGTTTCAGAAGTTAGTACGTGGAATAATTTCTCCTGTTTATTGAGAGACAAAGAATTAAATTTACTATGCCCTTCACCCAAATATTATTAAAATGGCATGGATTTAATTGTTACCAGTCCTTCGCCGAGACAAAGCAACTGCGATTTGTTTATTACATAACACTACGTAATACAGCCCGCTGGTCTACCTGAGAAAGTTCAGACTAGTGGATGTAACGTTTGATTTTAATGCCAGTGTCAAAATGTTATCTCCTGACCACAGTCTGTCAGGGCCAGCGAATGGGGAACTAATTATCACACCTGAGATTATCTTCCCTGAGCTGAACCTTAGTGTCATAAATGTTACATAACACAGACTGAGTGAGGCCTTTTGATTAGAGCAGATCAGAGGAATTGAGTGGACTGGTAGACATGACGGCGTCCAGTGGCTGGAGTTTCACACATGTCGGTGAAATTCTCAGGAGAACAGTTGTTTGCCAATTAAGAATGTCGAAATATTGGTCAAGGCCGTTCACCTTGAGTGACATGTCACTTGTTAGCTAATTTGATCTGCAAGGTACTTCTAGAGCGTGGCTTAGATCTTCTCTAGTAGAACCTTGAAGGGGGGGGGGGTTTAATTTGGACATTAGATAGATACTTATACTAGTAGCTTCAGAAATTTACCTCATAGTGCCACCAGCAAAGCCACAAACATAGATCGACATTAGAGGTAATTCTGATTGTTTGATTCTGGTTTGGCGATTGCTGGAAAGTTTCCAGCTCCCGCCGGGGTGAAACTTCTGCTCTGATAGAACTAACATCGCATGTACGAACCAATGTAATTGGAGATCGACAGGCTGGAAACAGGCGGGAAACAGGTGGAGAATAAGCTGAAACAGGCAGGGAAGAAGCTGGAAGAGGTGGACAAGCTTGACAGTGCCTCACGGCTGTCAGAGGTTTTATAAGTCACGTTAACATCTTTTTCGTTAGCCTATCACCATCATCACACCACTCTAAACCCCTAAGCTGTTTTCTCGCTGAAGCATCTCATCACTATCATAACATTAACCAGTCACTGTTTGTGTAAACACAACAAACTGGGGAATAGCATTTAACTGATGGTTAGTAAATAAAGCTGTATGTCAAGTTTTATACTACATTGTTTGTTAAATTCCAAGTGTATTCAGTCTTACCTGTTTAACGAAACTGATAGATAAATTACATTTGGTGGGGGCTCAAATAATAATTCTATACCGGGAGAAGGTTGGACGGGACGAGTCATTTGCCCTGTCTAATAATTCATTCAGTATAATGATATAGACATCTAAAACTCCTCTCCTTCTCTTGTGGGTACCAAGTGCAGCCAATGTTAAAGTAATTAACGAGCCAATATGGCTGTCTTCTTGGATATCCAGGACTTTGTCTGAGAGCAACATAGCTCAGATATTAGTCAGTTAATTTGGTGGAGGGGATGTGTTGAGAGGAAAATCCCTACTCAACAATATAAAACATTAAATCCACGTCAGTTACGACACAATATTGATATTATTAATGCCCTCAGAGAAATGGGAAGGATATAGGACTTTGGTGGCAGTGGATCCACATTACTCGCCAGAATGGCAGACTTTGGAATTAGGATCGGCAGAACAAAAAACGAGACGCACACCAGACACGCTAGAAGACTTGTTAATCAACAGAGAACTGGTACTATTAGCCATCGGACGTTGGGGTTCATACTGAGGGGAGGATCTGAGCACCTATAGACATGACCGGAGTGCAATGATGATAACCTAACTAACTAACTAACTAACTAACTAACTAACTAACTAACTAACTAACTAACTAACTAACTAACTAACTAACTAACTAACTAACTAACTAACTAACTAACTAACTAACTAACTAACTAACTAACTAACTAACTAACTAACTAACTAACTAACTAACCAATTAGCTAACTAACATATAACAAATGAATGTAATGATACATTTGAAATAAAATGAAATGTATAAGCAAGTACTTAGATATACATAACTTCTATATATGGTTGGGGAAAAAAAGATGATTGGAAAGGGGGGGGGGGGGGGGGCACATAGCCCCAACACAAAATTTGTAGCTAACCCCTCCAAAATAATATGTGTATAATTTTTCACCATTTTAGAAAAGGATATTTAGAAAAATAACTCCTTTAAATAGTTCAAACGAGAGGAAGGGAGGCACCGAAGGACCCCACCGCTCCTAGTTTTAAACAAAATCTCTAGCTCAGCCCCTCCACTCCCCTGCCCACAAATTTTCGGGTGCTACTCAAAGTGCTTGAGCCCCAAGTTTCAGATGTCCCAGTAGCAGCTGGTTAAACACCATCTGGTTTTTCTTTCTCAACTCTATAAGTCCCAGAGGGTGTAGCAACACAGGCCCAAGGCGTAGTAAGGAGAGACATAAAATCATCGTACCATGCGTGCATTAGGCTTCTAGGTAGGAACACATGAACGTATGCTGCGTTCCTTAAGAGTCAAGGAGTTCATGTGCATTAGATGCTGCTTCCACGCGCTTGGTTTCGTACGCGTGTCCCTTTATCTTTTGTTTCATCACAAATTTTAGTGACAAGTCGTTTTGGGTAAAATCCGGCTATGTCGTGATCTCGACCATAGCGTGGTAAGTGTTCTTTTAATAGCAAACGAAGAGAAAGAAGGTATATCACTACAGAAGAAAGCTGGAGCACAATTTGAGTGTTGTTATTTTGTACGTAAATTTGCCTCGAAAAACCACACAACAGCCAGGAGCTATTAGGGTTGGTTCTGCAACGTCCTGTAAAGGATACGCAACTATCCTATTTCTTGGGTATTTTGATAAAAGTAAATGGAAGGTGTATTAAAGATATTTTATGCAATCTTTTTTTTTTGTCAACTGGGGGGGGGGGGGGGGGGGGAGTTAATTGAAGCTGTCTACATAGAGACGATCGTGACTGCCGACATAAATCAGAGACAATCATCAGATTAGTGGAGACTGCAGATTTGTGGATTTAAAACTAAAATAGCGAAAACTTCTAGATGTATTTTTTAAAATGTATCTCTATACTCTTTAAGGGAAATACCATTAGCTTCAGAATAATAAAAAGTCACTGACAGGGTCTTGTGTGGCTATGTGTGTGTGCACATGATGATAGTGAATGGCTGATATATATGATAATGGTTAATGTGCAGGAAGCAACCTCTTGACAGTTACAGTGCAGAAATAATGTACTACAGTCTCAAAACCATTGAATGGTTTCATAAATTATTGTGCATTCGAAAAAAAAAAAAAAAATGTATGAAGAAATTGGTGAAAATTCTTCTTCGTCGCATTCACCGGATGTAAACTGCTGCGGAAAGTTCTGGTTATTCGTCCACCTCTGCACTTTAGTCTTTTTTCAAAACCTGAGTGTGCATCCGTTTTACAGATCTGATTTATATGTATGCAGATTGTTCGTTTCATGCCTCTCAGGCAGAAGCACTCCGACTTCGAAGGAAGCTCACACTTAGTCGACTCTTGCGACATGCTTGTAGGGTAGGCAGTGGATCTATTCTTATTGTCCCCAGAATGAGGACCCGGAATCCATACAAGGACGGTGAACATTAAATGGGATGAATTCAAGAAACGTGAAGAAATAAGAGAAGTGTCTGTGCAACTGCTTGTGTGGATAGTTTTTGATTTAAAAAAAAATGACGTCAATTTATTTAGCACATACTGAGGATAAGCGGACAGAGAACAAACGAACCAACGAACGAACGAACAAACTTTATATTTGACGTGTGCGAATGTTCGCTTGATACAACGCACACTTGCCAAGTATCCATGGTATGTTAAATAGTGTTACAGTAACAAGTCACCATTCCCGCCCAACAGCAATAAGGACGCCGGATACATGTTGAACGTCAAACAGAATTAATGTATTTCTAATTTCAACACCAAAACAATGAAAGGCATCACGAGAATAAAACGTTACACCGCCACAGTCATTCTTACTGGCAAGGCAACACACACTACGGACGCTCTGGGCTACTTCTACTGCCACCCTGTCCCGTGGTCAACTACGAGCAAACATTACCTGCTCGTGCAAACTCACTAACTACTCGTGATTATGTGTCTACCTCTATGACACCCATCCCTTGGGTACACTGTCATAGCAGAATCATACAGGCCGATGCACAGTACATTGTGAAACTTGTCCAGACCTTTCGTCTGCGGCCACACGAGCGTCTGTCACCGCTGTAACAACACTCACAGACAGCCCGTACCCTACCGCCAGCGTAACACAGTTATGCAGGACCAGCCTGGATCCATCCAGATTAGAACAGGCTTCCTACACAGCGTAGTAGAGTCCACCGTTACTCACTCTCTCTCTCTCTCTCTACTTCACGTTCAATGTGTGCGCACCGCACCAAGTCCCACGTTCAACAATGAACTTCCCTTCCCATATATTGCACACAACAATATTCAAAGGGTTGAGAATTGGGCACGCATGTCCATCTAACATTCTGCCCTTAAAGTCCAATCCTTGCAAACATTTAGTCAATCATAGAAAATTTCAGTTAATAATAAAATATAATGTTCACAACATCTTAGGCATTAAACATGCGCTGGAATGGAAAACTAATGGACTGAAGAAACGAGAAAGCCTAAAATGAAAGATGAACCCTATTGAAATGGGGTGACTATAGTAAATCTATAAATGTCTTTATAAAATTAGGAGATCTAACATACACTGTGAAAGATAGGAAAGAGTAATGTTGAAAAAAAAAAGGTAAAGAAAAACACAAAGTATATATTAGCTTTCGAAAGCTCTTACCAATAAACAAACATAGGCTGTTGCCACGAATAGTTTCATCGACAGAACGACTAGAAAGAGTTAAAAAGTTTGTTGCGTATCCTTTACAGGACGTTGCAGAACCAACCCCAGCAGCCCTTGGCAGTTGTGTGGTTTCTCTAGGCAAATCTACGTCCAGTAGTTTGGGACGGTCGGCCCCCTGATACCATTGTCGAAACCAACGCAAGGCGCATTGCCCGCAGCTGGGATCGAACCAGGCACCTCAGCATTACGAAGCGTTTGCATCGACTTAACCACAGAGCCGTCTACTAGAAACAGTACACAAACAAATAACCGCTGAAAAGTCTACATTACGGTATTCAAATATTACGTAAACAAAAAAACGGATTAATATCAAAAGAAATGACAGAATTGTATGTTGTGAAATGATAGCCATTACGCATCGGTCTGTAAGGCTGGTAACCTGACTTACCTGTAATCTGCACAAAATTCAAACTTGGACTCGCCCGGAAAGTTATAGTCCCCTATATCTATATATATAGGCCTTTATTGGACAACATTATTATGTCTACCTTTTCTGGTTACTTCAACTAAACTCCACTTTTAAATGTATATATCTTCGATATATATGAAGGGAGTTATTTGAGGTTTCGTGGAAACCGATTTACTCCTTGCTCATGTATACTAGGGACTTCTTTTTGCACCAACGCCTGAAGTGTCTAAGTGACGCTATTCTCTTTGCCAGCTTCCTAGCGTTCAGACGTGTCAATCTATGCCTGTATTATTTCATCTTTCAAGGCGATCTGTAATGTCTCAGTTTTTACATATGCTTGGGTAAGTTAATTATAGTTTACGAGTACCTAAAATGATGTCTGTAAAGTAGTCACTGCTGTAGAGAGATCAGTATCGGCTGTGTGATCACACTTAGTTCGACCGTTCTTGATCGCTAGAGAAGCGGATTCGAACGTAGATCTTCCCTTGTACAGACTAAATAGCTTATGCCCTCAATAAACCACCCATACTGGTAAAACTTAATCCCTTTACAAGTGTGTACGTTTCAAACTAACTATAGAAGCTGTGCATACCAAATGGGGACAGAATTAGATCAAAACTTTGTTAACCAGAGTATGTGTGTGTTTGACCCAGATCAATGAATGCTAGGGCGAGCGTTGGGAAATCTAGGGAATGCAGGTACTGACAGTAAATATTGGTGTCTGTGTGCAGAGGGAGGGAGAGAGAGAGAGAGAGAGAGAGTGATATATGTGTTAGAACACTTTATCTATCTCCACTGTATATCTGACTTGCCTTCTCTTGCACTAAACAGACAGATGAATATAGGAGACTTATGTCTCTTGGTCTGGAGAGGCAATCTGAGGAATGAAACAGGAGAGCAGGGGGGAGTCAGCAGATGGGGGTTGATGACTGATGCTTATTCTGTCTTTCCTGTCAAGATGTTACCCTCTTGGTGATGACTAATTTTGAGTTATTTTCTTGACAGGATGTATCTTTTGTGAGGAGCTGGCAGAAGTTTCACATTCCAACCAACACCCATCAAGCAATCAAACAACCCTAAACTAACTGTACCCACCAGCTAACACCTGTGAAGGTTCCTGACATCTCCAACATGTGGGAGATGGTACCTCAAACAGCCTACCAGTGCTAGAACTTAGGGTAGCTCAAAAACAATGTATATTCTACTTGGTGATAGAGACTTGCTTAGTACCAGTGCAGTATTGTGTCCTCTATGGTGAGGTACTCTCTGACTATTTGATCCAGTGGAGCAGAATTCCCAGAGTCAAAGACAGTCGAATCATCCGGAGCTGAAGGAGGCATCATAGACAGAAAGGATAGAAGCTAAGTCTGATGCTTCATGTGCTGTTTTTTTTCCTCACAGCTCATTTGTTTCCAATGATGACATATAGTCACATCCAGGACCGGCTGTCTGTATAGTTTCCTTGGGAACTAGACATTAGTTGCTGAGATTCTTTCACTGATAGCTGGATTTCACTTCAATATTATATGTACATACATTATACTAAATACATGCATTCATTTTCATGGCTGACTTAGGTTTCTCTATGTCACCTTCTTAAGTGTTTAGCAGTTGTATGTGTATGTATCTTCATTATATGTGTTAACATGGTTATGATAATGACTTATCATAACCTGGGGGCTGTCTTTAAAAAGTAGTGGGGGTGTCGTGAAATGATAGTCATTACACATCGGTTTGTAAGGCTGATAACCTGTCTTACCTCTAATCTGCACAAAATTCAAACTTGGACTCGCCCAGAAATATATAGTCCCTTATATCTATATATATATAGGCCTGTATTGGACAACATTATTATGTCTGCCTTTTCTGGTTACTTTAACTAAACTCCACTTTTAAATGTATGGTCTTTTGTTGTGGGATATATTTAGGGAGTTAATTGAGGTTCTTGGAAACCGATTTACTCCTTGCCCCAGTATACAAGGAACTTCTTTTGTACCAACGCCTGAAATGTCTAACTGACGCCATTCTCCTTGCCAGCTTCTCAAGCCTCCAGATGTGTTAATCTGTGCCTGTATACTGTCAATTTTCAAGGCAATCTGGAAAGGTCTCAGTTTTTTACATATGCTTGGGATGTATATTTTCTGAAGAGCTGGCAGAAGATTCACAGTCTCAACAACATCCACCCAACATCCAACCACCAGAACCAACTTGTTACCCACCAGCTAACACCTGTGAAGGTTCCTGACATCTCCAAAAATGGGGGAGATTGTGCCTCAAACAGCTACCAGTGCCAGAGTAATGTGGCTCTAAGACATTGTGTGTCCTTACTGGTGATATAGACATGCTAGATACCAGTACAGTTGCTGTACAGTGAAGTACTCTTGCTACTTGATCCAGTGGAGCAGAATTCCCAGAGTCAAAGACAGTCAAATCATCCGGAGCTGAGGGAGGCATCATAGACAGAGATAAGAGAAGATAAGTCTAATGCTTCGCATGATGTTGTGTTCCTCACAGCTTCCTGTGTCCAGTGATGAAAAGATGTCATCTCCAAGGCCTTCTGTCTGTGTAGATCCTAGTGATTTGGACATGATTTCCTGAGATCTGGCAATTTGTCTCACTTTTATATATCTAATTTATATTGATTATATACATTCATTTTCATGGCTGACTTAGGTGTCTCTATTTCACCGTTTTTAAGTGTTTCGCAGTTGTGTATGTATGTGTATCTTCTTTATATGTGTTAACATGGTTATGATAATGAACTATCATAACCTGGGGGCTTTCTTTAGTAAGTAGTGGGGGTGTCCAGCCAAGTGTGCCTAGAAATATATATATATATATATATATATTGACATATTTTGTAGTGCCAATACTTGAGTTGCCCTACTCCAGAGATAAGTTGATCGTATATTGGCCACGGGGAATCCCTTAGACCAATACGAGCCAAACGACTCAACAAAATTATCTCTGAGTGCTGCTGGTTCTGAAGGAGAAATCCTTACATTAGGCACGCGACAGGAGTGATATGTGACAGAACAACATATCCCCAAAAATCTGTGGTCTCGTCGTGGGATTGTTTTGTACACTGTTCAATCTTTAAATTTGCTGGTGATCTTGGCCAGGAGTTGTTCAGTGTTTGTTTTTTGTTAACACAGTTGTGACCATTCTGGGTCAGTTCTTAGAGTATACTCCTAGGAGTGATTTGTAATCATTGTGGTGTTTTGTGGTGTCTAAGTACATTGGGTTAGGTACAACCTTGGTTGGTGGTGATAATTTAATCTATTGTTGATTATATTTACATTGTTGGTGACAATATATTTTGTTGTGGACTGTTAGATTGACAAGACAGCATGTCGCAGTCAAAAATTTCCATACAGGAATTGAAGGACATGGCTGTCCAGATGGGATTGGAGGGTAAAGAAATGACCGAGTGGATTAAAACCACGGAACGTGAGATGAGGATGGAAGCCCGTGAGGCAGAGAGACTCCGAATAGAATCTGAGAGAGTGCAAGAAACCGAACGACTCAGGATTGAATCTGAGAGGATTCAAGAAACTGAGCGTCTCCGAATTGAATCTGAGAGGATACAAGAAACTGAACGGTTAAAAATTGAATCTGAGAGACTCCGAATTGAGTCTGAGAGGGAGTCAGAAAGAATGAAGTTGGAACAGGAGGTGAGGTTAAGAGAATTGGAACTTCAGGCACAGAGAGAGGGTAATAGACCCAGATCTCCAACACCTGATATTGATGGTGCATCAATGCACAGTAGCTCAGCTCAAGCGATGAACTTTCCTATGCCAGTCTTCGACCCGAAGGCTGAAAATATTGAACAGTACCTAGACCGATTTGGCAAATTGGCATCTTTGTACAACTTGGAAAGGAACATGTACACGCTGAAGTTGGCTCAAGGTTTGAGGGGTGAGGCATACGAGATTTATCAACGGATGCCCACCGGTACTGAGACTGATTATGATGCATTGTGTCAGGCTTTACTGAAACGTTTCGAACTTAATGCTGCGACATACAGACAGAAGTTCAGAAATGAGAGAAAGATGACAGGGGAGAACTATCCTCAGTTCGCCAGTCGCCTTCAGGGATATTTGACAAGGTGGAGGGAAATGTCTGGATACTCCTCTTCTTTTGAAGATTTACAGGAGATGATCCTAACGGAACAACTCCGAGAGACATTACCTCGACCTATGCAAACCTTCCTGACGGAGAATGGTGCTGACAGACTGAGTGAGATGTTGATGTATGCTGAGAGGTATGAGATGGCACATAAAGAAGTGTGTATAGGTGGGAAACCCAAGGCCCAGGGCCAAGGGAAAAATAATGGTAATGGTCATAAAACCCATCCAAATGAATCCCCTAAAAAGAATTCATCCCAAGCACAACCCCAGAACCCCTCAAAAGTTCAGGGAACACAATATAGACAACCCTTTAATGGCCCTAAAAAGCCTTACTGCCATATTTGTAAAAATAATAACCACTGGACTAAGGAATGTAAATCCAAACAGTCAGGGAATTTACAAGTATCAGCTTTGTTGTCTACTGTAGTACCTTCTACCCAGGAACAATTGTACAATGGTTCCAATAGGCCTCCTGTGGTAGAGAGGGTTTGGGCTAATGGATATTCTCTAAATTGTCTGTATGATAGTGGTTTGTCATACGGCTGTGTGGTGAGGCCAGAGTTTGTAAAACCTGATCAGTATACTGGCAGATTCATAGAGCTCCAATGTGCCACATTGGATGCTAAACCTTTAAACTTGCCTATTGCTAAGATTAAGGTCCGTTCAAAGTATGTCTCGGGGGTAATTGAGGCTGCAGTGCTCGAACACTGTACCTTTGATTTAATTCTTGGCGCTACTTATGTATTTTTAGCAGAGCCGAAGAAACCTTCAGAGCATCTTGCTGCGGTGACCACCCGAGCACAACATAAAAGTGCTTTAGAGGATTCTCCTCATGTAAATCCTCTTCCTGAGGAAATTAAGGTGGCCCAAAGTAGTGACCCAACCCTTAAGGCATGTTTTAAAAAGTTAACTGCAAGTCACAATCCTCCTTTGAAGAAAGAATTTTTCATGAAAGGTAAGTTGCTTTACAGATGGGCAAGTGACAAGTATACAGAGCACAGTCAACTTGTAGTACCCAAAACATATAGACAGCAGATTCTCCAGATGGGGCACACTATAGCCTATAGTGCCCATATGGGAATACATGCAACGACACAACGCATTGCCTGCCATTACTTTTGGCCAGGTATGTCAGCAGATATCATGCGTTATGTCAAATCCTGTCCGGAGTGCCAGAAGGTAGCTCCCAAAGGCAGGAATGCACCAGTCGGACTGGGGGAAACCCCTGTCACCTCCACACCTTTTGAAAGGGTGGCGGTCGATTTGGTTGGACCACTTCCTCTCACAAAGAAGAAGAATGCTTACATATTGACCTTGGTCGACTGTTGTTCAGGGTATCCGGAGGCTGTTGCACTTCGGAGGATTGACAGTAAGACGGTGGCAGAGGCATTGATGAGCATTTTCACCAGAGTGGGATTCCCTTCGCAGATACTGACAGACAATGGATCTCAGTTTAAAGGGAAACTAATGGAGGAAGTGTTTCAGATAATCAAGTCTCAACACATTTGCACCAGTCCATACCGACCCCAAGCGAACGGCCAGAATGAGCGGTTCAATGGAACGTTGGTATCGCTTCTGAGAAGATTAACACAGGAAAAGCCAGAGAGGTGGGACGAGTATCTGTCTGCAGCACTATTCGCCTACCGGGAAGTACCCAATGCCTCTACTGGATTTCCACCTGCGACCTTGGTGTTCGGAAGACCCATTTCTGGACCCTTGGCCATTCTCAGGAAGACATGGACAGACGAAGGGGCAGATGATTCCTTGAAAACCATATCACAGTATGTGCAGGAACTCAAGGAACGGTTAAAGCTAGGGTGGGACCTGGCTAAAGAGAACTTGATTCGTGCACGTAAGAGGTACGCTGCACATTTCAACCGGAAGACGAAGGAACGATGTCTTGAGGTTGGAGATAGGGTGCTTTTGCTGCTACCATCAGGGAAGTCTAAGTTAGAGTTAGCTTGGGGAGGCCCTTATACGGTGGTAGAGAAGATATCCAGGATCCATTATAAGATCAACATTAAAGGTAAGTCAAAGGTCTATCACATTAATCTCCTCCGGAAATACAACGAGAGAGAGGTAAGTGACACACCGACCCTCTTGACACTTTCTGTAGCTATGGAGGTGGAAGGTGGAGAAGCCACAGCTGTGGAATATCCTCTTCACCCCAGGGAGACCTATAAAGATGTAGAGGTTAACCCAACTCTCTCTGTCTCTCAGAAACAAGCTATAGGGCAACTCTTGTCAGAATACGATTCTGTCCTGACAGAGAAGCCAGGGCGCACTTCATTAATGGAGTATGATATGACATTGGTTACTGATGAGCCTATTCGTCAACGCCCTTTTCAGATCCCTTTCTCTAAAGAGGAAGCAGTAAGAAAGGAGATCGAATATCTACTTAAGGAAGGTGTGATTTCACCCTCAGAGTCCCCTTACAGTGCTAATGTGGTTCTCTTGAGGAAACCTTCAGGTGAGCATCGTCTGTGCATAGACTACAGACAACTGAACAGGGTAACGGAATTTCTTCCGGAGCCCCTTCCTGATCAGAGTCATCTGTTTGCCCGGCTCAATAAGGCCAAGTTTTTTTTTCCAAAATTGACCTGAGCAAAGGGTACTATCAGATCCCTGTCAGGAAAGAGGTGCGTAAATATTTAGCTTTTAGCACTTCAGATGCCCATTATGAATTTAACGTCCTTCCTTTTGGAACTTGCAATGCTCCGGGGGCCTTCACCAGAATGATGAGACTGCTTTTAAACCCCTTGGGGGACCCCTCTATCTCCAATTTTATGGACGATATTCTGGTGGCTTCCGAGACCTTCGAGGAGCACTTAGTTTCGTTGCAAAAACTCTTACAGAGGTTGAAAGAGACAGGTCTGACTGCCCGACCTACCAAATGCAAATTGGCTTGGCGGGACTTGGAGTTTCTGGGGCACACGGTTTCTGAAGGAACCATTAGCCCAGAACCCAAGAACATTGAGAAGCTTAAGAAAGCTCCTAGACCTACAACGAAAAAGGAAGTCCGTTCCTTTGTATCCCTGTGCGGATATTATCAAAAGTTCATTCAGAACTTCAATTCTATAGCGGCACCTTTAACAGATGCCACCAAAAAAGATCGTCCTGAGAAGGTATGTTGGACCCCTGAGTGTGAAGACGCTTACCGCACTCTGAAAGAGAAATTAACTTCATCCCCAGTGCTGCAACTTCCGGACTTATCTAAGCCCTTTGTTTTGCGCACTGATGCGAGTGGAGTGGGAATTGGGGCCACAATCCTTCAGACAGGTTTACAGGATTCTGAGACTCTCTTTCCTGTGGCATATGCCAGCAGAAAGCTCAACCAGGCTGAACGACGTTACTCCTGTATTGAGCGAGAGTGTCTTGCTTTGGTTTGGAGCGTACAGCGGTTCCAACCTTATTTATATGGTGTACAATTCACGGTACAAACTGACCACCAACCCCTCGTATTCTTGGCATCTTCTACCCATTTGAATCCAAGATTGATGAGGTGGTCTTTGCTACTGCAACCCTATTCGTTTACTGTGGAATATATTCCTGGTAATCAGAATGTGGGAGCAGATTTCTTGAGCCGCCATCCCTTGTCTGATAATTCACAGACTGAAGGTGATGAGCAAGCTGAAAGTAGTGAGTCCATAGATGTGTAAATGGCTGATCATTTTTCATTCGCGTAGTACGCTCTTCCCTTTGGGGGGGGGGGGGGGGGGTACTGTCGTGAAATGATAGTCATTACACATCGGTTTGTAAGGCTGATAACCTGTCTTACCTGTAATCTGCACAAAATTCAAACTTGGACTCGCCCAGAAATATATAGTCCCTTATATCTATATATATATAGGCCTGTATTGGACAACATTATTATGTCTGCCTTTTCTGGTTACTTTAACTAAACTCCACTTTTAAATGTATATCTTTTGGGGATATATTTAGGGAGTTAATTGAGGTTTCTTGGAAACCGATTTACTCCTTGCCCCAGTATACAAGGAACTTCTTTTGTACCAACGCCTGAAATGTCTAACTGACGCCATTCTCCTTGCCAGCTTCTCAAGCCTCCAGATGTGTTAATCTGTGCCTGTATACTTTAAATTTTCAAGGCAATCTGGAAATGTCTCAGTTTTTACATATGCTTGGGATGTATATTTTCTGAAGAGCTGGCAGAAGATTCACAGTCTCAACAACATCCACCCACCAATCCAACCACCAGAACCAACTTGTTACCCACCAGCTAACACCTGTGAAGGTTCCTGACATCTCCAAAAATGGGGGAGATTGTGCCTCAAACAGCTACCAGTGCCAGAGTAATGTGGCTCTAAGACATTGTGTGTCCTTACTGGTGATATAGACATGCTAGATACCAGTACAGTTGCTGTACAGTGAAGTACTCTTGCTACTTGATCCAGTGGAGCAGAATTCCCAGAGTCAAAGACAGTCAAATCATCCGGAGCTGAGGGAGGCATCATAGACAGAGATAAGAGAAGATAAGTCTAATGCTTCGCATGATGTTGTGTTCCTCACAGCTTCCTGTGCCCAGTGATGAAAAGATGTCATCTCCAAGGCCTTCTGTCTGTGTAGATCCTAGTGATTTGGACATGATTTCCTGAGATCTGGCAATTTGTCTCACTTTTATATTTCTAATTTATAATGATTATATACATTCATTTTCATGGCTGACTTAGGTGTCTCTATTTCACTTTTTTTAAGTGTTTAGCAGGTGTGTATGTATGTGTATCTTCATTATATGTGTTAACATGGTTATGATAATGAACTATCATAACCTGGGGGCTTTCTTTAGTAAGTAGTGGGGGTGTCCAGCCAAGTGTGCCTAGAAATATATATATATATATATATATATATATATATATTGACATATTTTGTAGTGCCAATACTTGAGTTGCCCTACTCCAGAGATAAGTTGATCGTATATTGGCCACGGGGAATCCCTTAGACCAATACGAGCCAAACGACTCAACAAAATTATCTCTGAGTGCTGCTGGTTCTGAAGGAGAAATGTGGGTCTATCTTTGTTCTCCCCACATTGGGTTCCCGGAATCCACAGGGGTGAAAAAAGAACTAAACTGCGAGCCCTGTGTGTAAGATGACCGTAACCTCCTGAGCTGAAAACGGGACATTTTACTAACACTGAAAAGTGACAGGAGACATTCCTTTCAAATTTTCAACCGAAACGGGACATTCCAAGCAAGTAATTTTAATCCCACCTTTGGGTGGGGGGGGGGGGGGGGAGGGGGCGGGGCACCAGAGTGACAGGATAATTTACTCGCTCGACAGTGGTATTACAAACCGAACCATTGTCACCAAGAAATAAACGAAACAATATGATCTTCAGCCGTGCTAAACAAAATAAAAACAAACAAAAAATGAAGAAGATGATGGTGATGATAAGGTAATGCAGGGGACACTTTGGTACACACAATAATATCAGAGAAGCGCTCGATTTTTTTCTGCACGTATATAAATCAAACACTTAACACAGATACCACAGGGTCAACAGTTTAGGATTGTTGTCAATTATTATCTGTCTCGGACTTAAACAAACGCAGTAACATAGAATCTTGGTACAGCCAGCTTCCATTGTGTTCATTTATTTTTTTAAATATACTTTCTTCTGTGAATTTATAGCAGGTAGTTTTATTTTGTGTGGACCACTTATTTAAAAAAAAATGTATTTTACATTCACAAAGGGGCGTGGTTAATTCCGTATGTACGCAATAACATAACCTGAATCCTATTACTGTCTACGGTAGTCATCGTAATCAACATGATCATCGTCATCATCATCCTAAACCACTTTTGCCTTTAAGCGCCGTGGGGAGGAATAATTTAGTATTTCTAGCCATATTTCTTTAGCATGCTCAAGCCAAATGTAAAATGTATAATTAAACACAGTTCTTTGTTTGATGCACACCTGTTATAGTTGATCACACACTGTACCTTGGTTGTGACAGAAAGACTTAACTCTCATAGCATATCTAGGGAAGGGAGGTCTGTGTGCTTCCCTTTGTTTCTTCAGGTGGTTGTAGTAAAAAAATTTTTTTTTAATTTGATTATTATCTTAAAAAGCTACATTTTTGTATTTTTTTAACATACCTAAATTTAATATTTAAAAAAAAATTTTTTAGAAACGTTTTTGAAGTAAATGAACTAGACCTGACCCTAAACATAGGTTTAAAGTTCATAAATCAATCATCTGTTTCTCAATACCTCTGTTTGTTTTTTAAATCTTAGTGTTCTAAGTAATTTTTTTTTCCCATTAAGATGGCGGCTGCTGCCATGGCAACCATGTTTTTTTTTTTAACTTGAAGTGTGCAAATGTATCATCATACATCCCTACAAATGACCATTATAAAATAATTGGTCTAACATTGTAAATAAATAAAAAAAAATTTCCCCCTGAAGTGACCCCTACACTGAAACTCACAGGGGCATTGACGAAGAGCAGGCCGACAATTACACAGAAAAGGGAGGTAAACATTGACGTTAACATGTTGGGGAGGACAAAGGGGGAGCTGCAAATGATAGCAACAGATAGGGCGACCTGGCCTGAGTTGGTTGATTGCATTTACTTTACTGGGGCTAGGAGGTAAAAAATGCAGAAAAAGTAATATAGTGTAACCTCAGATTGATTCATTTAAATCTGTCAAATCGGAAAACTATACAATATTTTAAGAGAATTCTACTTGTGAACTTTGGAGAAAAATTAACATAAATAAATTTACTCACCTTTCCAGAATGAAATTTTTTATTTGAAGCTCCACCCTGGCTTTTGCCGGAGACCGCAATATAGGCAGGCCATAAATACGATCAATTGTCTGAACGCGGCTTCTGAGACCTCTCCACGGCAATCCTCATCCGCATGGTGGCACTTTGTGTCATCGGGTGTTTATCGCTTGTGCGATGTCCTGGTGGGGTAGGAAGTCAGTCAGTCATAAAATGATTTTCAAATTTGGCCAACAAAGACTTTAAGATAAAAGAACACTACGCATGAAAAGGTTACTTGCCTTACTGATGTGCATCACTAGCCAAGTATTTAGCACACTCTTCTCGTGGCCCTATTGTCCCGACCCTCCTTTGAGGCACACACACACACACATACACACACACACACACAAGTCGACCTCAGTGTAGACCAGGCTCAGTAAAAATCCCTATCCACCATGTGCTATGAAGGTGAAAAAATGAATTCACAAAACAACAATGCATGGCTAGGGAAGCGGAACTAGGAAAAAGAGGAAATAAACACAGATAGAGACTACTACTCTTTGTCGGATGTTGGAACCCATTTTCTTTTGATCGAATTAAAAAAAAAAGGAATGAAAAAAGATTACATTTTAAAGTTTAGCGTAATTTTTTTTAATATGAGTAGATATAAAACAAGGAAAAGTAGATTCAGTAGGCGTCATTATTTCACAAAGTGTGCCAAAAGTTGTTGTAATTCTGTGAGGAAGTAAAGGACCCTTTTCCACGTCTTCAGTCCTATTGGGCATATAGGGCTAGACCTATATTATACAAACCAATCGTCTCTCGGTGGGTGATGTCGTTAACATAATGCTGACCTCCTTTACTTCCCATGACTATTCCTGGTACCCACTGAATCGACCTGGGAGCCAAGATCATATTTTGGAAGAAAAAAAAACAACCCGGCCTACTGAGTCAAGACGCGCACCCACGAACTTCCGATCCGCAGTCGAGCTTCCGACCACTACGCCACGGCGACTTCCTCCGTTAGTAAGTGTGTCTTCAGTTTCTGTAATTTTGTTTTTGGCGCCCAATATTTGATCGTTTGCGTAGTTTTTTCCTTTGTCTGTACTGATTATATTTCTTCACTGCAGCTAGTTCTCTGAGGTAGTTGGTACTTGGCCATTCTTGGTAGCAGGCGGTTCTGTTGTTTTCATAAATTGATTTAAAATAACAACTCACTGAGTAGTAAAGGAAGAATAATTAACAATCTGAGATACAGGGAAGACACAGTGCTACTAACAGCAAGCGAGCATCGGTAGGTAGGTAGGTAGGTAGGTAGGTAGGTAGGTAGGTAGGTAGGTAGGTAGGTAGGTAGGTAGGTAGGTAGGCAGGTAGGGACGTAGGTAGGTAGGTAGGTAGGTAGGGACGTAGGTAGGTAGGTAGGTAGGTAGGTAGGGACGTAGGTAGGTAGGTAGGTAGGTAGGGACGTAGGTAGGTAGGTAGGTAGGTAGGTAGGTAGGGACGTAGGTAGGTAGGTAGGTAGGTAGGGACGTAGGTAGGTAGGTAGGTAGGGACTAGGTAGGTAGGTAGGTAGGTAGGTAGGGACGTAGGTAGGGACGTAGGTAGGGACGTAGGGACGTAGGTAGGTAGGTAGGTAGGTAGGTAGGTAGGTAGGTAGGGACGTAGGTAGGGACGTAGGTAGGTAGGTAGGTAGGTAGGTAGGTAGGTAGATAGGTAGGGACGTAGGTAGGTAGGTAGGTAGGTAGATGCTTTGCTGGGGGAAAATATGAACAATGATCATATTCAACCAGCATCCCCCAAAGGGCAGCTTTAGGTTATAATTGCGACTGGGTTACTTTCCCACCGACGACGAAGTCGTCTACCGGCGAGCCAATGGGCGACCCAGTCACTGATCAGAAACGTAAGGCGAAACGTTCATACACACACACACACACACACACATATATATATATATATATATATATATATATATATATATATGTATATACACACACACTGATAAACCCCCCACGCACACATACACACCCACACACCCACACACACACACCATCACAGTTCATACTATAGACAACTTTGCAGATATAATATATTTAAAGCGAACGAAAGAAGAACTTCCTCACAGCCTTGCTGAACTTCAGGCTATTGGTAACCGACAGGCTCCCTTATTGAACTGTTTTATACTGTTGAACATGGTTTCCTGGATCTGTGCTTGTTTGATTTTCATCCACGAGGTGTTAATCCTAGATTACAAATCTGCAAGTGATTATTTACCTACCTCACCGCCTCCCCCCCCCCCCTCTTCCCCTTCCCTTTTTTCCTGTTGAGCCACTGATCACAATTTATGTCCTGCCACTATAGTTAATTCATTTCTTGATGTGTGCTTGACATAGTGGAATGTATTTCCTGATATCAGCTTGGCATTGTCGAATTGATTCCTTGATATCAGCATGACGCAGTCGACAGTAGTCACCCCTTTGAAAACACTTCTAGGGATTTAGAGGCTTGCTACAGACTGGCTCAGAACCGCTGTGTCCAAACAAGTAGGCCAAGAACAACAATTACCCACGTCACAAGGCACAGAAGAGGTATTTTTATCTTAATCTGACTTTTTTTTTTTTCCTATTCAATGCAGAAACTTGGTAGGGGCTCAACAGTCAAATGACTGTTTGTATCTTTGCACTGATCATTCTATCGTTTCAGGTAGTTTGCAAAATATCAAGGATGAAAGAACAGAACTACGAAGAACGCTTTTTAGATTTATAAGAGATCTCATATTCTGGGATAAGTTTTTAACTACAAAGTGCTGTGTGTATTGTGTATTGTCTTTGCAATGGAGTCAACCTTCTCAGGAAGCGATGTGCAAGAAACTGCTATAGATTTCATTGCAGAAGATAGTGAGACGGTTGTGCCCATTGATGTACATGTGAAGAATCTCAATTATACCATCACAGACAAGCCTGGGAGTTGGTGGCAGAAGCTGACCCATCTACAAGTATGTTATATAAGTTATATCGTACAAAATTACAATATTGTTTTAAGGGTATTGATTTTTCTTTTTATACATAAGGTATTGTTCGCAAGCATGTTAGATAAATTTGTGTGTGTCGTAGCGCACTTTTAACTATACATTTCAAATGTTTTCTTCCATAGTTAGAGGGAATCATAATAGTATGAACTAATAAAGGA
>CAJHNH020003635.1:416323-453823 GCA_905116865.2 Candidula unifasciata | reverse complement strand
AGAACATGGGGAAACACTGGTGTAGACTAACAGAACATGGGGGAAACACTGGTGTAGACTAACAGGAACATGGGGGAGGGAAACACTGGTGTAGACTAACAGAACATGGGGAAACACTGGTGTAGACTAACAGAACATGGGGAAACATTGGTGTAGACTAACAGAACATGGGGAAACACTGGTGTAGACTAACAGAACATGGGGAAACACTGGTGTAGACTAACAGAACATGGGGAAACATTGGTGCAGACTAACAGAAAATTTGGGAAACATTGGTGTAGACTAACAGAACATAGGGAAACATTGGTGTAGACTAACAGAACATAGGGAAACATTGATGTAGACTAACAGAACATAGGGAAACATTGGTGTAGACTAACAGAACATAGGGAAACATTGATGTAGACTAACAGAACATAGGGAAACATTGGTGTAGACTAACAGAACATGGGGAAACACTAGTGTAGACTAACAGAACATGGGGAAACATTGGTGCAGACTAACAGAACATTTGGGAAACATTGGTGTAGACTAACAGAACATGGGGAAACACTAGTGTAGACTAACAGAACATGGGGAAACACTGGTGTAGACTAATAGAACATGGGGAAACATTGGTGTAGATAAATAGAACATGGGAAAACACTGGTGTAGACTAAAAGAACATGGGGAAACACTGGTTTAGACTAATAGAACATGGGGAAACACTGGTTTAGACTAACAGAACATGGGGAAACTCTGGTGTAGACTAACAGAACATGGGGAAACATTGGTGTAGACTAACAGAGCATGGGGAAACACTGGTTTAAACTAAAAGAACATAGGGAAACACTGGTGTAGACTAACAGAACATGGGGAAACACTGGTGTAGACCAACAGAACATGGGAAACACAGATGAAGACTAATAGAATATGGGAAAACACTAGCGTAGACTAACAGAACATGGGGAAACATTGGTGCAGACTAACAGAACATTTGGGAAACATTGGTGTAGACCAACAGAACATGGGGAAACACTGGTGTAGACAAACAGAACATGGGGAAACACTGGTGTAGACTAACAGAACATGGGGAAACACTGGTGTAGACTAACAGAACATAGGGAAACACTGGTTTAGACTAAAAGAATTAGGGAAAACACTATCGTAGACTAACAGAACATTTGGGAAACATTGGTGTAGACTAACAGAACATGGGGAAACACTGGTGTAGACTAAAAGAATATGGGAAAACACTGGTGTAGACTAACAGAGCATGGGAAAACACTGGTTTAGACTAAAAGAATATGGGAAAACACTAGCGTAGACTAACAGAACATGGTAAAACACTGTAGACTAACAGAACATGGCGAACCACTGGTGCAGACTTATAGAACATGGGGAAACATTGGTGTATACTAACAGAACATTTGGGAAACATCGATGTCGTCCAATAGAAAATAGGGAAACATTGGTGTAGTCCAACAGAAAATGGGGAAACACTGGTGTAGACTAAAAGAACATGGGAAAACACAAGCGTAGACTAACAGAGCATGGGGAAACACTGGTTTTGACTAACAGAACACGGGGAAACACTTGTGTAGACTAAAAGAACATGATGCCATTAAAACACATTAGTATATGATATAACACACAAAAAATGGTGAAAGACCATTTCCAACCCATTTAGGTGTTTTGGGCATATAGGGCCATACCTAAAACGTTTTAGACTATTAGGGTTTTGGTGGATAATATGGTTTACATCACGCCGGCCGCCTTTACTTGTCAGAATTTCGTCTGGTACTCATTTTAGACTGGTTCGACCTGGGAGGGAATATCATTTTAAAAAGAGTCATGCATCCCTAGGAACTGAACCCACGACCTTCAGATCCGCAGGCAAGCGTCTAGCCGCTACATTACGGCGGCTCTCGGTGTAGCACATTACCCCATGTAAATCTGTAAAAAAAAAAAAAAAAAAAACGGACCCTTTTCCCCGCCCTCAGACGTATTGGGCATAGAGGGTTAGACATATATTTGATACATCAGCAGGTGATGTGACCAGGACCACGCCGGTCGTTTTTACTTCCCAGGACTGTACCTGGTACCCACTTAAGGCTAAATTGACCTGGAAGCCAAAGTCATTTACACAAGAAATTCGGCTCTGTCAAGACCTGAACCGGTGATCTTCTGGTATGCAGGCGGGCGTTTAGCCGCTACGCCAAGGGGCCCCCATTCTCACCCCCTCAACCCAAACCCCCCCCCCCCCCGCCAATTGCTCCACCACCAACCCTCACCCTTTTTTGCATGGTTGATGTTTCAATGACAGTTGGTCATTCCACATAGCCGAATACGTTACATTTTTCAGATGCCCTGGGAGTGGATGGAGAAAGGACGAATCAACCATGTCCTACAAGATATCAGCTTCACGGCCAAGAGCGGCCAACTAATGGCCATCATGGGAGGATCAGGTGAGACATTGAATATCCAGTTGTCATCATCGTCATTATCCCGTAACACTACGTGTCGTTGGGTCACCAGTTTCTGTTGAATGTCTGATCATCTCTCTCCACCTTTGGCCGTCAGTTGCGATGGACTTCATGGTTGCATGCCTGAGGCCTGTCCAGTCAGTCAGGTTCTGTAACCAGGTCTTTCTTGGTCTGCCTCTTCTCTTCTTTCTCTCTACTGAGCCCTGCAGTATTGTTTTTGAGAGGGCGGTAGCTCTTGATACATGTCCATACTATTGCATTTTTCTATGCACCAAGTCATAGAAGATATACATAAAATATAAGGATCCTATTTCCACAGCTTGCAGTGGTAAGATGAGAGGATCGATTTCATCGCACCAGGTTTTATCCGATGTGGCTCAGTCTCTTTCTACAGTACAGCTAGCTGTCAGCCGAAAGCGTCAAACACAACACTTCCTCCGTAGCACTTCCTCCCAGGCATTCGTGAACTGGCCGTATTCTATTTCTTATCAGTATCATTTATGTATCATTAACATTTGTATTTCTTGTATTCCCAGTATTATATTATATATTAAAAATACTACTGTTATTTTTTTTGGTGACTATATTTTTTAGCCATCGTTTGTTTTATTTTATACATGTTTTTTTAAACGTCGCTCACGTCACCCTTTAGAGATCTACATACTCCCCTCTCCGAAACGTTACGTTGTGTTTGTCGTGACGCGGTGGATTTAATGGTTTACAAGTTGAGTAGGGATTTTCCTCTCAACACATTTCCTCCACCAGATAAACGGAACTAAAATCCGAGCTATGTTGCTCTCACACAAATTCCTGGATATCCAAGAAAACAGCCATATTGGCTCGTTAAGTACATTAACATTAGCTGCACTTGGTACCCACAAGAGAAGGAAAGGAATTTTAGATGTCTATATCATTATGCTGAATGAATTATTAGACAGGGCAAATGATTCCTTCCGTCGTACCTTCTCCCGTTATTATTATTAATAATTAAAGAATTATTATCATATTATTTGAGCCCCCACCAAATGTAATTCTATCTATCAGTTTAGTTAAACAGGTAAGACTGAATACACTTGGAATTTAACAAACACTGTAGTATAAAACTTGACATACAGCTTTATTTACTAACAATTAAATTCCCAGTTTGTTGATTTGTACAAACAGTGACTGGTTAATTTGATGATAGTGATAAGCTTCAGCGAGAAAACAGCACCTGGGATTAGAATGGAGTGATGAAGGTGATAACGTATGAACAATCTATGACATAACTTAGTTATCATAGAACCTCTGACAGCCGTGAGCACTTTCAAGCTCTTCCTCCTCTTCTAGCTTCTTCCCTGCTTGTTTTCCGCCTGTTTCAGCTTAGTCTCCACTTCATCCCCACATCGTTCCCAGCTGGCCGAGTCTAACACAATGTAGTCTCGTTCATGGACTGATCGTCACATGGGCGCTGTAATCATGGAACACAAACACATATGTGTAGTATCTTGACTTACACTAAGAATACATGTATCAATTAATATAACATATAATAATCAAATATATCCCATCACTCCTCCTCATATTCCACATTCTCTCCAGTCTAGTCTGAAGGTCTTTTGTCTCACATGGACGTCACATATCCTGCCTTCCCTCTCATGCTATGTCATGATAGTTGACTTTCTAAGTCTGTTGTCCGTCTTCACTCAGACTTCAAAACATTGTTTTTACATCAACACGTGGAGCAGGTTATGTGCTGAAAACTCCAACCATGTTATATGTGCATGGTGTCTGGAATCTTGTCTTTCCAGTGCACATGGTGAGCTATTAAAACTCTGCGCATATGGGCATGATTTCCCACAGTCATAGCACATGTTTTGGGTTGATCATGGAAACAATATAATTACATTTCATTATAGCAAATGTCATTGTTCACATCTTATTTTATACACATGAAAACATACACTGAAAAACATGTGACACAAACATACAAGAAATAGGAATAGTTTAGCAGTTCCCTAACTGAGATACCGAATACTCACAAAGAACTATTTCAAGCAGAATGTGCAGACAAATTAGGAAAAGGTAGTATAGACTAAGCTTAACTCCCTAACCTATATATACAAGATTAAAATTAATATTTTCTCATACCTGGGAACTTTCCAGCAAATGCCAAACACGACTCAACCAGTGAGAAAATACTTTTCTACGGTAGGTCTGAGTCTGTGGCCTGCTGGCGGCACTATGAGGTAAATCTACAATGCTCGCAGTATAAGTATCAATCTACTGTCCAAATTAAACTCCTCCCTTTACTTGGTTCTACCCAACCCTCAAGACGATGACTTAAGCCACGCCTCTGAAGTACCTATCAGATCAAATTAGCTAACAAGTGGCCTGTCACTCAAGGTGAACGGCCTTGACCGATGTTTGGACAACTTAATTGGCAGACACCTGTTCTCCCGAGAATTACACTGACGTGTTAAACTTCAACCTCTCGTCGCTACAATGTCTAGAGTCTACTCAGTTTGTGTTAGGTAACCTTTATGACACTACGGTCGTGTTCAGGGGAGCTAATCTCAGGTGTGCTAATTAGTTCCCCTTTCGCTGGCCTCTACAGTCTGTGGTCAGGAGATAACATTCTGACACTGGCATGAGAATCAAACATAACATCCACTAGTCTGAACCAGCGGGCTGTATTATGTAGTGTTATGTAATTTGAAACCAAGCGCAGTGGTTTTGTCTCGGAGATGGACTGGTAACAATTAAATCCGTGCGGTTTAAAGTAACATTTGTTTTAAGGGCATAGTCTATGTGTCTTAGAACGAGAAAAACTTATTACAAGTACTTAACTTCTGAAACCACTGAGGTCGTCTCGTGACAGTGTTGTTTTGTGCAAATTGTTCTGCTTTCCCATTTTGTTGAGCTTTTTAGTCAAATTTCTCTGGAATTCCTTCATTTTGACAGATAAAACAGAATTTTTTTGTTTCTGAAGAAAAAAGTGTACTAAAACAAAGTTACCAGAGGAATTATTGTATCTTATTCTTAGTCGTCACTGAGGAAGGTTCAAAATGGACTAATGTGGCATGAGTGGATACCAAGCATCAGTACGTCAGTACTGCATGGAATCACGTGGATATAATGTCCGTGATATGCAGGAGTTAACGGGAATAACCAAAAGCTACAAAAGCGACAGCTACGGGAACGCTCGTACTGAACAAGGGAGATGTTCTGAAGACCATACACGGAGCATCTATGGGTTTTCCCGGTGTACTATCATGTCGATTTTTAAATAAGTAATCAGGGTACTGAAATGTTAGAATGATTCTGTTTCAATATTTATTTTAACAGGGAGCGGCAAAACGTCGCTCTTAGACGTTATATCATGTCGGACGTCTGCCGGAACTATCACAGGGGAGGTGTACCTCAACAAGTTTCTTCGCACAAGGTCACGTCTGGAGATGTGCTCGGGCTATGTCCGACAAGATGATCGGCTCATCGGCTCCCTCACGGTCAGAGAGACTCTGATGTTTGTTGCTCAACTGAAGCTGCCTAGAACTTTCACCTCAGTTATTATTAAAAAACGGGTGGGTAATGTAATAGTATTTTGGTCAGCTATATTTTGTTGAACTGTTTAAGGTGATATCTTGAATATTCTGTTAGACTGTTTACGGTGCTATCTTGAATATTCTATTAAACTGTTTACGGTGATATCTTGAATATTCTGTTAAACTGTTTAAGGTGCTATCTTCAATATCCTTTTTGATTTTGTATATTTCAGTTTCTCTAACATTTTTGGCTATTTAATATACCGTTAGGAGTAAATTATAATAAATTATAGGATTATAGATTATAAGTGTCATGTGTAATATATTTTAAGTGTACTTTTTACATAATTCGGATGAGATCGTTTTATTAAGCTATAAAAATATTTAACGTTATCTTAATGTTTTGTGATAATAGGATACGTAACACGGAACAATGTTGTTTGAGGCACTTTACCAGAAAGTTACCAATTTTGTGTCAAGTAATCCCGTCCGTATTTTGTTGCCATTCATATACAAGGGGGAACATAAGTCTTGACACCAACTGATTGTTCACTAAATAGACTGCATACCCCGGGTGTATACCCCAGCTTTAGAGACTAAAAGATTATTGTTTGGCCTTGTATATAAATTCAGAGAGAGAGAGAGAGAGAGAGAGAGAGAGAGGAGAGAGAGAGACAGAGACACAGAGAGAGAGACAGAGAGGGAGACAGAGAGAAAGGAAGGGACATTATGGGAGGATAAGGCGAGAGAAAGAGAAAGAAAGGAAAATAAGAAATGGGGAGAATATATGTGAGAATTGCTATATATATATATATATATATATATATATATATATATATATATATATATATATATATATAATATATATATATATATATATATATTGAGAGAAAGAGAGAAAGAGCAGAAGGGCAAAAAGGTGACAAATGACAATAAGGGGTGAAACAGAGAGAGAGAGGAGAGAGAGAGAGAGAGAGAGAGAGAGAGAGAGAGAGAGGATGACTGAAGAAGGAGGGGGGGGGAGAAAATCATATAGAAAGTGATTGGTACAGTAGAAATAAGGTGACAAATGACAGTAAGGGGTGAAACAGAGAGATAGAGTTAGCGAGAGAGAGAGAGAGAGAGAGAGAGAGAGAGAGAGAGAGAGAGAGAGAGAATGAGTGGAGAAGGGGGAGAAAAAGAACGACAGAAAGAAAGAAATTGATACAGAGCTAAAAAAAAAGAAAACATGTCTGTTCTTCCTAATAAGGATGTGTCTGTACGGCGATGTTATGCTTTGTACAAAATTATCAGTAATAACAAATTTTAGAGCACACATCCACACTCACTCCTCATTGTCCTTGTGGGTCTCCGTTTGTGGGTCAAACCGTTTGCCTCGCGCCCTGAGTCCGTTCACTGTTTCAGTTTTTACGGAGATCAATGGGATCGTCACTGAAGCTAAGGAGTTTGTACTTTGTACCCTTAGCAGGCAGCTAGCCATTCTGCAGAGAAACAGACAGACATACAGACAGACAGACGTTGCAATGAAGTCATGCTCTCGACTTGAACTTTGATGTCCGTGCAGGTAGAAAACGTGATCTCAGAGCTGGGGTTGAAGCACCGAGCCGACACTAAAGTTGGGGATGCAGCGCTTCGAGGCCTGTCTGGGGGCGAGAGAAGGCGAGTCAGCATTGGCATACAGCTGTTGATTCTTCCAAGTTAGTACCTAGTCACAGTGTTACTACTTTCACATTATTTTTTATATATTTTTTTATATTATTGTTTTTCTGCTCCTTTTATTTTATTTTATTTTCTATTCTTATTTTATTGTATCTCTTATCAGTACCAATCATGGATCATTTACATTTGTATTTCTACTACTCTTTTATTCCTACTTTTTATTTTTTTAATTACTTTTACTTTTGTTACTATTTGTTTCAGCCTTCCTTTACTTTTTCAAAATAGTTTCCCATGAGACCCCCTGGTGGTCGCTGGTGGTTTGAGTACTCTACCCTTTGTTTTGTTGTGAATTAATTGAGTAACAGAAAGCGTATTGATCGGCACTCATAGAAAGAAGTAGAAAGATAGAAGAACACACTAGACAACATAACAATCGAAAGCTATAGTTACCGTACCGAGAACTGAGCCTGTCTCCTCCCGACAGCGTCTGCGCCTCGCCATGAATGCAAGTGCACTAAGAACATGGCCAACTAGGCATTCCCCCCCCCCCCCTCAAAGTGTCTTATTGGCCATGTCTATCGTACAGCTTGAAATCCACAACTATGGAATACGGACATAATTCATTTGAACCCATTGAAATGGCACAATAGGTTACAGAAATTTATATTAACGAAGCAAATGTCGAATAACAATCACAGCAACAATTTACGAACACTAAGACCTTATTGCTTTGTCTAGAATACACAAACATTTAAGGTATTTGATTGGTAGGTTCCGGTGTCTATACATCATTCCTATAAATAAACAGTGTAGTTTTGTTCATATCGAGAAAGGCCCCGGCTGAAACGTCTATTAGTGTTACTTTATGCACGTTGTTCGGGAGTTGCCGTGGCGGAGCGGCTAAACGCGCGCCGCGGATCGGAAGGGTTCGCTCCCTGGCGCAGTAGAACTTTTCTTCAAAAAATTACCTTGGCTCCCAGGTCGACCCAGCCTTGAGTGGGTACCGGGTGCAGTCCCGGGAAGTAAAGGCGGCAGGCGTAATGCTGACTACATCACCCATCTTGTGCCGTTGGTCTATAAAATATAGGTCTAGCCCTATATGCCCTATACGCCTAAGGGCGTGGAGAAGGGTCCTTTACGTTACTTACTTTTTTTATGCACGTTGTTCTGCTTCCCTATTTCGTTAAGCTTTTTAGTCACAGTTCACTGGATTAATTTTTTTGGATATAGCTTGACTGCAGCCACTCTTTTTTTTTTTTAACCACTTTTTTTTAGCAACTAGTCAGTGCTGTCCTTGTCACTGTTGACAGGTAGATATAATTACAAATTTATTTCACGTACAGAAAATATTACTATTGAGAGTAAAACTCATAAAACCCGTGCAGAAAACATGACTAACTTAGGATTAGTCTCAGCTAGTCTCTATTGGATGGCATGGTTCCGTGGCATGGTGGTCAAGCCGTTTGCCTTGAGCTATGTGGGTCGTGAGTTCGTTTCACAGCGGTGTCGTTGAATTCACAAGTACAACGGAGCTGCGGACTTGGTAATTTGAGTGACGCCCTCGGCTGGCGGCTGCACGTTCTGATAAGAGAGACCGAGCCACATGGGATAAAACCCAGTGCAATGAAGTCGATCCTCTTTCCCACTTAAGTCTTTAAATTTTAGTCTATATGGCGGGTCATTCTATCAATAATGATTTGGCTACTTCCTAATGGCCTCTTAACAAGTGAACTTCTAGTTCTCGTTTGCAGTGTAAGTCTGGAGAGAAAAGAAATCTCTGCTACAGCTACTTGTGATACAAATGTGTACGAAGACAATCTGCGGGTGTCGGTTGTTTGGAGACCCTCGAGATACGTCCCTTAGGTTGTGGAGTTTCTGATCTTGTGCGAAAATCTGTGTATACGATAAGATAACTCTACTGAGAGAGAGAGAGAGAGAGAGAGAGAGAGAGAGAGAGAGAGAGAGAGAGAGAGAGAGAGAGAGGAGAGAGAGAGAGAGAGAGAGAGAGAGAGAGAGAGGAGAGAGAGAGAGAGAGAGAGAGGAGAGAAAGAGAGAAAAAGAGATAAAAAAAAGAGTGAGAAAGAGCGAGAGAGACAGAGGGAATGGGGAGGGGATGGGCTGTGTGTCATAGCTCAATGTGATCGCCCATATCAGTTGACAAGCCGACATTTCTGTGTGCGATAAGCCGCTGTTCTGAGAGACACATGGCTGTATGTGTATGGAACACATTAGTGCGATCGCCCTCGTCAGTTGACAAGCTGACGTGACTTGTCCGAATGTCTTTTGCGATAAACCGATCTACTCAACGAAAGAGCGAAACTTTTTTTTTTCAAGGATCAAACTGAACACGCAGACCCGTGTTACGTTTGGCCCTTGTACACATTCATTTTCCACACATCAGTTGTTCTTTCACACATCATTGGTCTTTCACACTTCATTGTTCTTTCACACATCAGTTGTTCTTTCACACATCATTGTTCTTTCACATATCATTGTTCTTTCACACATCAGTTGTTCTTTTGTTCTTTTATACATCAGTTGTTCTTTCACACATTAGTTGTTCTTTCACAAATCATTGGTCTTTCACACATCCGTTGTTCTTTCACACATCATTTGTATTGTTATCTACAAAGCCTGTTATATTCAGATAGCAAAGTGCATATTGTGAGTGTAGACATATGAGAAAGAGACGTATCCGTATGGGATAGAACAATGTCGTCGCCCACTTCAGTCGACAAGTTGACAAGCCGACATTACTTTATAACATTTGTTCATATGTTCGCGCGTGTGAAAATGTAATTATTTTTCATATGAGTTAGCGAGTGCAAAGGGTGGTTGGCACCCTGTGTTGTGTATTACAGATAGGATATGACAGTTCCATCAGTCAAGTAAGCCCCACGCCAGTTTCATCAATCCTGTTGGTTTTTGTGTGTGTGTCTTGTAGGACATGCTTTTTTTGGAACAGCGCCCCTTCCCTCCTCCCTTAAACTTCTCCTCCTCAAACTGAACGACCTCCCACATACAGGAGGCATTCCATCGCACAAGCCGCAGTGTTATTTACGCCATCAGCTGTAAGAGATGTGACAGGAAATACATGAAACTGGCTTAAAAATGGCTGACAGGTCTAGATGTCTTTTGGATGTGCAGAACGGTGCCCCGAAACCAGTACGGATGTACTTTACCTACCAGGATCACCAAGTGGTGCAGAGCCAGCCAGTTTATCTGAAAAGATATCTGTATCAGTTCGACAGAATCACGATTATAACTACAGTGTTCGGTTTTGTCTTTCAGGTATTCTCTTCCTGGATGAGCCTACATCCGGTCTGGATTCTTTCACAGCCAGTAACTTGGTACAGACCCTGTCTCGTCTTGTCGTTAAGAAAAGGACGATAATCATGTCTATACACCAGCCTAGGTAGGAAATCATATCTGTCCTTTTGTACCATTATATATCACATTGGGCTCACAGTCCATTCCCCCGTTCAGTTCTATTCTATGCAAACCCTTTGATATAATAAATGAGATCCAGTTCAGCACCTTTGACCTCTTTATAGCGTTCGTGTTAGAGTTTCTTTTCAGCGTCCCCTCGTCCTTGTTTTTCAGGAAAGACAAATGTTGTATTGTATATTTACTAACTGAAATATGAAGATCTGCTATACTTACACGTTCGTAACTATATATGTACTCACAGATATGTGTATAGTGTAGATCCACGTGCGTGCTGTTTTTCGTCATCATGTAGCAGGTTCTTTACAGAGCGTTGGTCCTATCACAGAACACCTAAAAAAAAAAAAAAAAAGGCTTATTCCAGCTCTGCCGGCTATTGCCCTATCCTGCCCAATGTGTCCCTTATGTTCTGGAGGTAGACATCTACCCATCTTACCCTTCATACCGCCAAAGTATTTCAGTTTCTGAGACAAGATGATCTGTATGAGCCAATTTTTCCTTAATGTTCAGACCACTTTGTTGTTTTTACTGCCTATATATGAAACAATTTTGTAGTGCAGGAAGTTCGTGACCCTAGACATTTATGGCCGTACAGACAAAAGAGCAATCATGAACTGGATTTTAGTTTTGATCTAACAAAAACAAAAAACAAATCAACCTTCTTACAGGGCACCCGAACCGGGGTCTATCGAATGGGAGCACTGTGTTCTATTCATAACGTCCTTAACCACATTGGTTAATTTGACAGCAAAAAGATTGAAAATCTCACTAAGTTTTGAATATTTAGCCTTAATAATAAACAACGGCACCTGCACCAAAGAAGTCTGGGGGGAGGGGGGGGGGGGGACATGTATTAGCAGTGCAGAGGTTGGAAAGCACCTGCGCGCTAGTTAAAGTAACAATTCTCTCCCTAAAATAAATGCACAGCAAAAAACTGTACAGCACACAAAACTGAAAACTGCACAGCACTAAACTGCACAGCACAAAACTGCACAGCACAAAACTGTACAGCACAAAACTGCACAGCACAAAACTGCACAGCACAAAACTGCACAGCAAATGAAATGCCAAATTACGAAACTATATGCCTAATCTACCACCCCCTGAAGTAATGAACTGTCTCGTGACCTGTGGATTTCCCCTGTTTGTGGTCGGCTATTCAGAAAGAACCAAATAGTCTATAGGATATAACTCCAGTGAAAGTTTAATTTTACTGATTGTCACAATAAATAAAGAAATTCACACTAACCTGGGCAGCCAGTTGACTGTTAAATTAAACGTTGTAGTCATAATGGTAAATGGAAATGAAACCCGTGTATTGGTCACGGTTTGGGAAGACACACACAGTTCATTTATAATAAACGCACGAAATAAGAAAGATTTATAGTATAGATTTTCCATTTTTTTTGGTTCCAGGGCCTCATTACGGGAGCACAAAAAAAAAAAAAAAATAAAAAAAAAAAATAGAAGCACTGCCCCTGACAAGCGTGACGTAAAAGTCGACTAATTGTGTGTGTGTTTTCTTCGAAGTCGGAGTGCATCTGCTTGAGAGGCGAGGGACCAATACTCTGCATACAAATACACCAGATCTGTCAAAAGGATCTGCATGTAAACTTCAGATTCTGTAACAAGACTACAGTCCAGAAAGGGAAAAGCCGCCAGAACTTTTCGGCGGAACTGTTGAAAACAAAGAAGAAAACATAGCATAATATGGCCCTCCACTCACCCCCCCCCCACCCCATGGATTTCGGGGCCTCAGTTTTTGGAAACGCTGACCTAATGACCCCTAAAAAAGCAAGTCAACAGAGGTGACTAATTATGGTTTTGCTGAAATTGCAATTATCAGACCAAAAGTCGCAAGTATCGCAACCTATCTGTAAACCTCAAAGCAACAAGCCAACCACACTTTTAAGGGCGAACTTAGAAGAATAAAAAGAAAAAATGTATCTCTAATATCTGCTCTCTTGCTACGCATCTGTGAATAAAGACCTATTCTATTGAATGTATTCCTGAATAGGTTTGATATATTCAACATGGTGGATACGCTGATGATTTTATCCCGAGGACGTATCGTCTACAACGGACCCGGCAAGGATATTGTTGGGTATTTCACAACACTGGGGTTTCCCTGCCCAGAGCACACCAATCCGTGCGACTTTTACAGTAAGTGTAAAAGATAAGTAAAGCTTCCATTACCCCGTCATTCAAAGTTTGAGGGTCATATCGTTGAATTGGAATTTCTATTTTTTTTTCATGTATAATTTTTGAGATAGCACCGGAATTCACCCAATTTTTGAGATAGCACCGGAATTCACCCAATTTTTGAGATAGCACCGGAATTCACTGGCGGTGAACGCAAAGAACAAAAAGAAACATGAATTTTTTATGATTTTTTTTCTTTTAACGCTACTGAATCCCTGCTAGTGCTGCCCCCTCAAGCGTAATTTTCTGTTATCCGTGGACGTCTAAAAAGAAAGGGCCAGTTGTAATCAAAAACCTTCACACAGCCACTCAGAAGCAGAAACAATGTTAGCAACAAAGTGCATCGATAGGTTGGAAATTCAAGAGGAGACAAATGTAGCACAGATCCTACTTCTGCATAAGTTACGGAACATGGCCCACGCAGAAAGCTCGAGCCCTAAAGACACAGAATGAGATGGCAGATTGCTTTACATTAACGTAGGTTCATAGTATGACAATGCATTTCTGTACATTACTACCCTTTCCCTCCCCGAAACAACAACACAAAACCGCGATCCCCTTATCGAGTATCAAACCCCATCTCTGGTATAACAGCCTAGCATGCTAACTATTAACACATGGGTAAATATACTGATATAGTGAGGGTGTGGGTGTGAATCTTAACAGTGCTCACCCACGTGAGAAACTGGACTAAAATCTATGCTATGTTGATCCTAGACAGTCCTGGATAGCCAAGAAAACAGCGAGTGGCTCGTTCCATAAAATGAAAGTTGCTGTACTTGTATCCACAGGAGTAGGAGAAGGGATAGATAGAGATCAAGATGAACCCTCTGAGATAATATCAGGATACTCAGTTAACCCCTCCGACTTTTCTCCTCTCCTGGCATTACTTAAAAGCCCTTATCAAGTGATTTAAATATTTGTGAGCTGAAATAAACTAGGATGCACAAAGACACTTGAACTTAAGTACATAATTTACTCAACTATTTTATAACAACATGAACAAGATTTATTGAATAAATCTAACCAAAATTAAAATGAACTTGTTTAGGCTAGTAGAGTTGAGATGGTGTTATTGGTGACATTAAAGTTATACATAACTTTTAAGATGGAGAAAGTAAACCTTTGGACAGTTCTCAGCTTGAGACCCTGCCTATTCTTTTCCAGTTTGTCGTCCTCACTGCTTTCAAGCAGGTCGTTACACCCAGACAGTCGGCAAGGTATGGATGCCTACTAGTCCCTGCCCAATGTGGGAACTGTGATAAAGAAACAAGCGCACATGTGTAGTATCTAATATAGATGTACACTAAGCATGTATATTATAATAACATCAAACATGTTAATTTAAAGAAAACATTTTATCTCTCCCTCATTTTCACATTTACTCCTGTCCAGTTTGGAAGGGCTTATGTCTCACATTCAAGCCGTTACATTTCCTGCCTTCCTCTACTCACGTCCTGTAATGATAGTCAAGTCTTCTATGTCAGATGTCATCTCTCGCACAGACTCAAAATGACAATCAGTTAGGCAGAACAAGTTCTGGAATCAATGCTTGGAACAATGGACGCGCCCAAAATGCTAACAATATTTCTGGGGCGAATCAAAGAACAAATCTCCAGGGATTTACTCTCCGGGATCAATCTCCGCATTAGCCTCCCAGGAGTTAAACACATTTCAGTGTGTTAGCTGTATGTAATACAGATTCACATTAACCACACGTGACAAGACTGCCAAAGTTATCTTCACGCTTGTGGTTTCAAAACCATAATAGTTCATTAAATTTCAATGGTAACATCAACATGTGCGCACACACACACACAATCATTCATGACACTATCAATTAGGATATAAAGCAATGTGACAGTGCCCTACGAGAATGGAGAAATGTCCGCCTAGGAGTACAACAAAGTGATGAAGACACACACTTGAGCAAAAAGACAGTTAGATTTCTACACAAAATACAGGTTTTCAAACTAGTTTGCCTTTCCTGGAGAATGAAAACACAATGCCAAAAGTTCTGTCTCAAGCTTAGGTTTTTAGCCCAACAGATGGCATGCGCTAATGGCAGAGTCTCCTTTACAAGTCCTAAAATCACCCTTTTATAACTTCTCCTAAGCTCCTCCTACATTACTCCTAACACCACGCTCATTCAAGGATGTCACAGCCCCACCCCGTGGGTAAGTCTATTAACTGTCAGTCAAGACTGTACAACACTTGTTTGCTTTCCCACGGTCACATTCTCCTCGTCCATCAAGTTGACCAGAGCTAATAAACACCTCCAGTCACACCTCCAGCCTACTTCAACCTGCCAGGTTGTTTGCTAATAACTCCACCAGACCATGTCAATTTTAGCGATCTGGCCTGCACTAAAGTTTGGTAACCTCAGGGGGAGATAATGGCAATTAGCCTGAGTTATCGGCTCCTAAAGGTCTGGCTAGAAGATAATTATCAGGCATCTAAGTTTTGGCAAGCAAAATCTCAGCCACGAACTCTGAGCTTGGTCAGTCTTATCTCTATACCTTAACACTTTACATCTGGGAAAGAGTCTCAGTGTTTGCTATCAACAACAGTCCAGGAGAATTAAATGTTTGATCGGGTCGCCTTACTTAGATTAGGGATGTATCCAAAACTATATTTTTCCATATACTTTAAAATACATAAAAATAAAAGTAAGTTGAGGAAAGACATTCTGAAGTCACCGAGAGTGTCGTCACAGTGCGTATCATCCCCATATATTGAATCACATTAATTTGTACAGTTGTCACCACGAGTTATATTTTGCTGATTCTGTCATTACATTTGAATCCTTCAATTCCGCATATGAGAACAGTACAACTAGTATGTCTTTTCACTGGAACCCACATGGTCATAGAAATAAACGCAGATTAAAACACATAGAAAGGAAAATGAGAGAGTAAGGGGAAGAAAAGGATGGGAGGAACATGGAGGTGAGCTAATGGCAGTGGTAAGGAATAAGACGGCTTGATGTGATTTCTATGCATTTGCAAGAGATGGGACAAACTGGCGCGAGGTGATTGAGGGCCTCTGTTCCGTTGGGGTTAAAAGACAGAACTCTGTACACGTAATCAGTTAACGAAATATAAACACACAAAAAAACTGCTTTCTTAACTCTTTCAGTCTCACCAGATCATAGCTGATGCCCGACTGAAGCAAAAATGATGACAACAAAAGCATGGGCATACGACATCCACAGGGCCCAAATACACAGCACACTGTGGCTGACGTGCGGTTGCGTTGATTTTTTTTTTTTTTTTTGGTCAGACTAAAATCGTGATGTAGAAATATTTTTTTAAACAAACCGTGTTGACTGGCGCACACGGGTAATATTCTGTTTAGAGCTGAGATTTAACGGCGACTGGGTCGCCTATTGGCTTGCCGGTAGACTATTTCGTCGACAGTCGGGACAGTATTTGGGAACGTCTCCTTTGATTGCATCAACATTCCAAGATACCTTTTCAGGGCTACTTGGTGGCGAGCAATGCTATGGCACCCATAGCCTAGTCACTAGTATAACCTAAATCCCCCCCCCCCCACACCCCCCCTCGCGATGCTGGTTAAACGTGACGATTTCTTTTTTAGCAAAGCAAATTAAACCAAATTAACGCAGTATCTTTTTTTTTTTGTTCACCGGCTGTGAATTCCGGTGGAAAGTCCCGGTTGTTCGTCCAATTGGACTTTTGGCTTTTACCTGGATCTGAATTTTATTGGCTAATTTGTTTGCAGTTCTCGTTCTCTGCCTCTCCGGCAGATGTACTCCGACTTCGAGGGAAGAAGTCAAGCCTATCTCTAGGATGACTGTGGCCATTGTTTTGTGTGGGTCGAGATGTTGCCTCATTTGTGTAGTGTCCTTTTTGACTCTTTACATGTGTGGCTCCCGGAGAACCCCCCCCCCCCGCCCCCCCCCCAATCCCTTAGGGCAACCCTAGGTAGAATGGTCAGCCCTCAAGGGAAGGCAAGGGCAGATCGTTGGCATTACCCGCCATCCAAGAAGGCTTCCATAAATGCAAAGCCGACACATGACGCTCTGATTCTAGGCTCACCCCTGGAATCGTCACGTCCTGCACATGACGGCTTAACCTCACAACCGTGTATTGAGCTTCCGCGCGACCAGGCTGCGCCCTCCGGAGATTAGCGGGAAGCAGCCCGCAGGTCCAGGACTTGTGTGGCCACACAAATAGTTACATTCTTCTTCATCGCACGTTAGACACCTTTAACGTTATTTTAACTGTGCCCTTAGCACGACAGAATGGGGAAGCATGCGTCAGGCGTGGCTTCACCTGTTTGGTCCCAACACTCGGGCGAGTGGGGCCAGTGTATATGGACATTTGGACTTTGAGCTTGCTTGTGTGCCGTAGGATCTAACTTTGTTGGACATTATTACCTAGCCAGCAGATGAAAAGTTCCTGTCGTGGTGTACCTCAGCGCGGTGACGACGACGCTGAGGATTGACAGAGGATGTACGTAGGTAGGATCTTGCTGCGAGAAACCGCCCACAACAGATGTTACTCGTCTTGGCTGCGGGTAAAACTCTTGTTCAAGGGTTGAGTCTCAGCAGCACAGTTTTCCATTCGCTCCACAGACTTTTAACCGAAAGTTGTCATTAGGTGGTACATTTGGCAAGCAGACTTTACTCATGTTCCGAATGAGTTTTGATACACTTTTCACCCATGCGTTTGGGGGCGGGCTGTGAGAGCCAGAAAGGACACTACACCTCTGGGGGCCGCCAACTCCGAGATCCCCCGACAGCTCTGTTAATGCTCATTTGAGACATTATCCGTGGCGCACGTCGGGGACGTGCAGCAGGAGTCTTGCATGAGGTTACGTAAAACCATACAAGTGAAGGACTGGGGCCCGGAGTATCTCCTTATACACATCACATCAGACTTAACTTTTCCTGAAGCCTGTGACCGAACTCAACGCGCCACTAACGCAGTATTAATATCTGCAGTTGATCTGGCTACCGTGGACACAACGAGCAAGGACAGAGAGGAGTCGAGCCTGGCGATCGTCACTGCACTGCATGAAGCTTACAGGGTCACAGCAGAGGCCATGCAGGTCTTCGAGAAGACCAACACTGGTGGAGCTTCTCAAGATATAAAGGTGAAGTTCTTTAAGGGTGATATTGTGATAAAAGTTTTAGTAAGCAAGCTTGGGTTGAGTCCTAAATCTATTCCAGATCCTTGTGCGTTTATAAAAGAGTACGTATACCAAACAGGACGTATACCAGACAGGACGTATACTAAATAGTACGTATACCAAACAGGACGTAAACCAAACAGGACGTATACCAAATATGACGTATACCAAACAGGACGTATACCAAACAGGATGTATACTACATAGTATGTATGCAAAACAGGACGTTAACCAAGCAGGATGTTAAATAAATAGTATGTATACTGAACAGGACATATACCAAACAGAACGTATACCAAACAGGATGTATACTAAATAGTATGTAAACAAAACAGGACGTATACCATACATGACGTATACCAAACAGGACTATACCAAACAGGTCGTTTACCAAACAGAATGTATACTAAACAGGACGTATACTACATAGTACTATACCAAACAGGACGTATACCAAACAGGATGTATACCAAATAGTACGCATAACAAAAAGGATTTATATCAAAAGATTGTGTCCATTAGAAATAAAGTAAAAAAAAAATAATCCGTTCCAATGGAGAAAAAAAAAATCATATTGTTTCTGGCATATTATACAGTGACGAAATTGTAGAAAATAATTTAAACACTGAGTAATAAGAAAGGAAGCCCACAGCAACAAAACAAGAAATTAGAATTAACAATTTAGCCTCACGCTGCCTTGGTGAGAAAAGTAGATTGTCTACTAGAAAAATAATGAGAGCTGGGAGACTGAGATATTGTTTGAGAGGAGATTCCTCTTCCACTAAAATGTCAGGAATCGGAAAATCTGGTGTGTGTGTGTTTTTTGCATCCTTTCTCTACTTGGACCTGGCTAAGGCTCACACGTTCTAGCACGTGAGGTGCATTCCAAACGTGTGGTATAAGTAAAAAAGTAAAGTAAAGGACCCTTTTCCACGCCCTTAGGCGTATAGGGCATATAGGGCTAGACCTATATTTTATAGACCAACGGTACAAGATGAGTGATGCGGTCAGCATCACAACCCGGAAGCCAAGATAGGTGGTATACAAAGCAGATATTTTTCGCCTCCAAACAGGAAGCATACCAAGTTCTACTTAAGTGTGCTTGTGAATGTAAACATTCTAACACATATTTCTACTAATGTGTATTGTCTTTCTCTACTTTTATATACATCGGTCACTACCAATATATTTTAACACAGACACATACATATATAAGTAAACACACACGCACACATGAAAGTTTATGTCCCCACTGTTTATATGTGTATGCGCGTGTTTGTGAGTGTGCATACATGCGTATGTGTTGCCCGCTAGGTACCTTTATATTACATCTGAAGGCTGATAATTCTTTTTTTTTGATGTGTCAAAGAAATAATAATTTATTAGAAAAATTAATACCTCAGTGGGTAGATTTTTTACTCCAAATTTTGCCCGGGCAGCGCTGTTAGGCTACTCTTTTCGATTTCCAACTGTCAAGGGATTGTTTACGTGCGCAACAATGCATACGGGCGTCCGATCTCACTACCCAGTCACCAGGGGAAATAACTAGAAGTCCAAGTTCACGTGAAAAAAATGCCAGCCCTTGATTGAACCCGGAAACTCTATCACTCAAGGCGGACACCATGCCCCTGCAATTGTTTAAAAACTGTTAACACCCTGTATTTCATATCAACCCCTTCTTTAACATGTCTCTACGTGTATTCTTCGCAGGCTAGGGCGCCAGCGCCTCTCACCAAGACAAACAAGATGACCAGCTCCTGGTCGGTTGAGCACGCTGTCGAAGAGCACAGACTAGGGCCAACATTGATGACCCAGTTCTACATTCTGTTCATGTATGTCAACTCGTGTGTTTCCGCCAAACCGCTTCTTGTACCATTGTCCTTTGCTTCCACTTTTTCTTTTTTCACTATTGCCGTCTGGAAGACTAACGCATCAAGGCTGAGAATCAAACAGGTGCAAAATCAAGGGAACCCTGTTCAAACGTATAGCCGTATTATTCCCAAGTGCCTTGCCGAATGGCGTGGGCGATCATGCCTCACCACAATCTGCAATTCGCTACTGCGTGTTGATACACCTCCATGCCATGACAAAAAGCTGTTAAGAATCTTCTCACGCTGTCTTCCTCTGTCCATCCTTCCACAAATCTTTTCAGTGGTCACAACCTGTTCCACTTTCCCTCTTCTCATAACATGATTCCCCCCCCCCCCCCACAAAACCCAAATTATGTTTGTGATAAGTTATCTTCGAGCATCTACTCTTTCAAAACATCTGGTTTACTCTTCTTAGCTGTCCAAAGAATTCTAGGGATTCTTCTGTAAAACCACATTTCCGAGGCCTCAAAATATTGTTCGGCTTTTCATTAATTGTCCAGGATTCACAGCCGTATTTTAAAACTGGCTCTATAAAGCTTACGAGAATTCTTTTCCTAATCTCCAATGGCATGGATTTATTGCACACAATTTTTTTCATGCAGCTTTGGCCTGTTCTATTCTGTTCTGTATCTTTGTGATACATCTTCCGTCAGATGTTATCCATGTGGCCAGATACTTAAATTTCTGTACTCGTCCTACATTAATGCCTTCGACTCTTATTATACATTTATGCACTATTCTTCTCTGGGAAATCACAATTACTTCTGTCTTCCCATTATTCAAAATGATGTACATTTTATATCCATAAAGCAGTTATTTTGAGGCACTATAAAATGGTTACGAGGTAGCCTGTAGTCCAGTGTTTGCCAGGCAAAGCCAGATTAAGACCTTTTGATGCCCTAAGTCCTTTTTTTTCAATATCCAAAAAAAAAAAAAAAAAACCATGAATTGTTAACCTTTTGGCTCGGTACTATAGATATCGCAACCCTTCGGCCTTGATTCATTCCATGATAGATACCGTAAATCTGGGAGAAATGTGGTTTTTCTGCCAACCCCCGGGCGTGAACCCGGACCCCAGGGAGTTCGTCACCCAGTCACCGCGCAGTCAGGTTTTACTAACTAGGCTAGCGAGCCGGGTCTCTAAGTACTTAAAAGGTAAAGGTGCGCCCCACTCCCCCCCCCCCCAACTTCCTATTATATTTTTAGCTACCTTCTTTAGCTCCTTTCTGTTATTGTTTTTGGGCTTCCTTTATCTACATGCCCATGTGAGTTCCAGTGTAAAGACATTATAGTTTTTTTTTTATTTCTCAGGTTTTCTCAACGTGTGTCCTATCCAACGCCAGCGTCTCGTCTTCATTTCTTAAATCACTGGAGTTGTTTAGTTCTCTCCTATAGGTCAACAATAGTGATTCTATCATACCATATGTTTTGCTTTATTCTGTGCAGACACCAGTTAATTAAAGTTTTTAGTTTACTAGTCGGATTTACTGTTGTCAAGATAAATCTAGACGGGAAATACATTGACTGCCTTAGCCCCCCCCCCCCCCACCGTCCAGGCTGGAAATTTATTGCTTGCATTTTCCCCTCTAGGCTGGGAATATATTGACTGTTTTCCCCTCCAGCCTGGGAATATATTGACTGTTTTTCCCCCAAGGCTTGTAATACATTGACTGCCTTTCCCCCCTCCAGGCTGGGAATATATTGACTGTTTTACCCCCAAGGCTTGTAATACATTGACTGCCTTTCCCCCCTCCAGGCTAGGAATATATTGACTGTTTTACCCCCAAGGCTTGTAATACATTGACTGCCTTTCCCCCCTCCAGGCTAGGAATATATTGACTGTTTTCCCCCCAAGGCTTGTAATACATTGACTGCCTTTCCCCCCTCCAGGCTGGGAATATACTGACTGTTTTACCCTCCAGGCTAGGAATATATTGACTGTTTTACCCTCCAGGCTGGGAATATATTGACTGTTTTACCCTCCAGGCTAGGAATATATTGACTGTTTATCCCTCCAGGCTAGGAATATATTGACTGTTTGACCCTCCAGGCTAGGAATATATTGACTGTTTTACCCTCCAGGCTAGGAATATATTGACTGTTTATCCCTCTAGGCTAGGAATATATTGACTGTTTTACCCTCCAGCCTGGGAATATATTGACTGTTTATCACTCTAGGCTTGTAATATATTGACTGCCTTTTACCCTCCAGGCTGGGATTATATTGCTTGCTTTTTTCCCCTAGAGGATAGGAATATATTGACTTCCCCCCCCCCCCCCCCCTCCAGGTTGGGAATATATTGACCCCCCCCCCCTCCTCTAGGCTGGGAATATATTGACTGCCTTTTCCTCTTGAGGATAAGAATGTATTGATTGCCTTTTCCAATCCCGGCTACTACGAGAATTTTTGACATCCATAATATCACGGAGACTAGTACGAGAGATGCAAATTCAGCTAACTGGCTACACTACCTAAGAAACTGCAATTATAGTACTATGTATATCGCAAATTTCAGCCTTGATTCCATAATAGATACCGTAAATCTGGGAGAAATGTGGTTTTTCTGTCTACCCCGGGCTTGAACCCGAACCACAAGGAGTTTGTTACCAGGTCGCTGCGTAGTTAGGTTTAACTAACTAAGCTAGCGAGCCGAGCTTCTAAGTAGTTAACACGGCCTTCTCTATTTATAGGCCAAACAGGTCAATTAGAGACGACGTTGGCTAGATACTACCGCTGCCCCAGTATAACTGTGCTGTATGGCTGTATGAATTAACGTGGTTTCTCAAGAGTATATCAGTTTGATTCCTACTCTTGAGATGTTGTTCTACAGACTGCAATCCTGAAGGAAAAACAGGTCACAAACAGTGAAGGGAGGAAACGTTGGTAAGGATTTTATAATACAGTGAACAAGATAAGAGAAACTGTCGAACTGGTTTAAAAAAATAATTAAAAACAAAATGACAGTGCCAAAATGACGTAAATCTAACATTTCAAAAAAAAAAAAAAAAAAAAAAAAAAAAAAACCTAATCAGCCCGAAGACTAAGTTGCCTATATTCGAGTTTTAAGCTCAACTTTCTCCCTTTGAGTTCACTTGCTTTAAACTCCGGAAAACTCTCGTCGTTCGTCCACATCTGGACTTTGGTCCTGTTCTAGAACCCAAGTTTTGCGTGCGCATCCGTTTTTCAGATCTGGTCATAAGTCTATTGGTTTGTCGAAAATGGTGCCCCAAAACCCATAGGGGAGTAAAATAAGAAGATGATTTGCTGGAAAAGGGGGGGGGGAGAGGGGGGTCGTCTCGATCAAACAGCATCCCCAAAGGGGAAGCTTTAGATTATAATTAGGACTAGGTTTTTTGCGCCATATACAATGGGCTTAGCCTTGTACGCCACAACAAACCCTGAAAATGACTTCTGCATGATGCGATCAAAGGATATAGACTCAAATACTGTCCAGACTGGTGACGACGTCGTCTAGCGGCGAACAAAATACGACCTGGTCGCCGTTGTAAGAAGTAAGTTTATCTGTATTAATTATGACTTTTGTAATTACCAGGCGATTCGTCCGAATCAAGGCGGATAATTACGTTGTGCTGCTCACCCACATGATTCAAGCCCTGATGATGTCCCTTCTACTGGGCCTGGTCTACATTGACTTGAAGTACGACGACCAGTCGATACGAGACTGGTTCTCCATAATGTTCATGAGCAGTGTGATGTACCCCTTTATGGTCATTCTTGGATTGATCGGCACATGTAAGCAGCTTCGTTGTTCTTGTTTGTTTGATTCTTCCTACCACTGCGTGGTGAATTAATACATGACAAGGTAGATGTGGTCAAGGCCCTTTGGGAACAAGCAACGGAATCAGTAGAGAAAAAAAATATTATTATGGCCTGGAGATAATGAGGCACCTGGGTGTAAACGGAGGGTCTGGTCGGCTCACTACACTCAGAGGAAAGGCAAGACGGACATATAACCAGATTGTGACCGGTACCATCAGTATTGGAACTCTGCGCTGGCTGCTGAAAATGAGGACGGAGCATGCATGGGAATGCCACAAGTGCTGTGATGTCAATTCTTGACTCAACTCAGCTCAACTGTTTGATTCTTTCTTTGTTTTAACGACTGTTTTATAAAATGGTTTGGTCATCAAGTCAGAATGAAACAACAACTTTCAAGTCAAGAGGCTGACCAAGAAATAAATTGAAAAAAATATTGGTGCTCTTCCCGGTTAGTCCGACGTCAGTCTCCTCAAATAGAGTAGGTCACTTTCTATTCACAAGTTTGTTGGGCTGGTCGACTTTCCTGAAGGTTACGGGTGTGTCCCACTCTGTTGTTTGGTTTCTGTGATGTCTTGCATTGCCGTTTTCATTCCAATTCACAAAAATCATGAAACGCAAAAATATGACCTGATCAAATAACAGCCTGATCCGTCACCACAAATATAACCGCTAAGGGCGAAGAGGCAGCAACCCTCTCTGACCCTAGGTTGAACGTGGTCATGGTCAAAATTGAACTGAATTGAACTGATAATAAACGGCATCGGGAAAAGGGTCATTTACACCTTTCCAAGTTACTATTACTCACAATTTTTTTTGTTTTTTTACTGAGAATATTTTTTTTTTACACAGGTCATGAGGAAAGACATTTTCTGTACTTCGAACTACAAGACAGGCTCTATAGTCCAGCTGCCTATTATTTTGCCAGGGTAGGCCTGCATTTCATGAAGTTTTATAGAAATATTTTTAAAACACCAGGGGTATACATAACGATGTAATCAAAATATATTGGAAGAAATTATCTCACAGACATAACTGGTATCGCTCCTCTGAAGGGATTAATCCGCATTGCTCTAGTGCAGTAGTTGTCAGCCTTTCTAATGCCGAGACCTTTAATACAATTCCTCATGTTCTCATGTATGGCAAGCAGTAATCATTCACTTATTATCGTTGCTACTCAACAGCTTCAGTGAAAATGTGTCTTCCGATGGTCTTTGGCGACCCATGTGAAAGGGCCGTTCGGCTCACACGTTGAGAACCTCAGCTCCAGGCGAATATACCTTATTTAAGTACGCAGTAGTATGAATTATTAATATTATTAGTGTTATGTGGTTGCAGCGACTAGAAGCACGACTGCGGATGGGAAGGTCGTGCGTTTGGTTTCTGACCCAGACGGACTTTTTTCAAAAATGACCTTCTCTTCCAGGTATTCCTTCAGTGGGTGCCAGGTACAAGTCCTGGGAAGTAAAGGCGGTTGGCGCGGTGTTGACCACATCACCCATCAAGTGCCGATTAGTCTATAAAATATAGGTCAAGCCCTATATACCCAAAACATCTGAAGGGAATCAAGCGGGGGGGGGGGGGGGGGGAAGGAAATCATTGCAGCCTTTCGTTGGCTTGAGAATCAGCTGCATACATGTGTCTTAATTGTAACTGAATCTCAGAGCATGTTGAGAAAGGTGGGGACAGGCATGTTCCGTGTAGAGTGGCAAGGATTGCTTTAAAGGTCATGGGTAGTTATCGTCCTTTGGATATTTTCTCTAGGATATGCCGATGTGTTGGGAAACGGGCAGGCAGATCGACTGGCCGGTTCTGCACCACTTAGTGGTAAACTGATGTATGACAAGCTAGATGTTGTGAGGGTCATATGCTAGGAGTTACCAGGGTTTCTGGCCGACGCTCAACACTTAAGGGATAGTCAAGACGGATATACAATCATCCAGTTACTGGTGCCATAGAAAGTAGAACTCTTCATATGCTGCTGAAGATGGGGGCTGAGCGCCTATGGAGGTGTCTCGAGCGCTATCATATCAATTCTGTATTCAAAATTCACCATTCAGCTTCTCCGTGTGGGTTCCAAGTCCCCATTGTAGGGAAAACAAGAATAGACCCACTGCCTCCCCAACACGCATGTCGTAAGAGACGACTAATTGGGAGGCTTTCTTTTAAGTCATAGTGCATCTGCCTGAGAGGCAAGACAGCAACAATCTGCATACAATTAAGTCGAACCTGTTAAACTGGTACACATAGAACACTCAGGTTCTGGAACAAGACTAAAGTCCAGAGGTGGACAAACAACCAGAACTTTCCACCGCAGTTTACAGCCGGTAAACGCGAGGAAGAACATTCATCTACATCTGAAGTTTGACTGCAACTTACAAAGCAGGTTAAAAACAAAATTTAATACAGATTGTTCGGCTATACTTGCGATATCATTTTTCAAGCTCCCACTATCTGCAGGTCGGCGTCTGTGACTTAGGCGTTGCGAACGCGCTTCCTAATGCCGATTTATCTTGCGCTGGTTTCGACAATGGTACCTAGCGCTGACCCTTCAGGAAGCAATGGCAAACTACTGAACGTAACACTTGCCTAGAAAAACTACAACAGCTAATAAATGCTGGAGTTGGTTCTGCAACGTTCTGTAAAGGATAAGCATTTAACTGTATCTAACTGCAGAAATGGTCCTTTTTGTGTTCATCGGTTGTAAACTTCGTCAGAACTCAGTTTTGCCTGTACATCTCCTTTATAGATCCGGCTCATTTGTATGTGACTGTTTGGTACTTGCCTCTCATGCTGATACACTCCACCTTCGTATGTAACCCCTAATCAGGCGACTCGTACCACATGCTTGTTAGAAAGGTAGTGAATTTTGTCCCCCCCCCCCCCCCCCCCCCCCTAACAATGGCGCCCTCTAAAAGTACTGGAGAGTTTGGGAGTGCCATTCTGGTCTCAAGACTCCGCCAAGGGGGAACCCCCAACTGCGCCTCCATGCGGTAGATGATGGTAAGCACACGGCGGTGCGGCAAACGCAGCTATGGGGACTGAGCATCTACCGCGATAAGTGGACAGCAGGGATGTTGTCGTCTGTTAGCACGAGTATCACACTTGCCCTGGCAATCTTAAAGGTTGCTGAAGGCTGAGGACGTAGTCTAAAACCATGTGGATGTGGAAAGCAAGGAGAAACTACAACATTATTATCCCAACAAACTCGTTATGGAAGGTAAACATCATTAAAAGGCTATGGCTAAGCACCAGCAAGGAAATCAAAAGTAAAAATTTCAGAGCATGCGTCTTTTCTCCCAGTCATTTAGAAGAAAAAAAAATTTGCTTTTCAGCTAAAATGCAACAGAAACATTCTCAGAGTATCGTGGACAAAGAAGAGACGAAATACTGTCATTTTAACATACCCGAACATCAAGGAAGATTGGCTGATAAACATCATTTTGTCTCATGGGCTGAAATATTTTGATCATATCAGGCGCCCAGGCGGATTGGAAAAAAAAAATAATAGCAGAAGGCATGGCACCAGGAAGGAGGGGAAGAGGCCGACCAACACGAAGATGGGCACAGGATGTTAGTGACTCGTTGAATATGAGGGTACGCGAGGCGGGAGAACTGGCGACAGACCGGGTTTCTTTTAGGCAGACCGTAATGAGAGCGACGTTCTGCAAAGGACCAGCTACACGATGATAATGATGACAATGACACCACGAAACGCACACGGGAATGCAGAAATAATATTTTCTGTTTTACAAACAAAGAAATCAATAGGTCTTCAAGTGCCTATTAATTACAGCCAGTAATATTTTGACAGAAACAGTTTTCACTAACTAAGTATGAGGATATTCTTACTTCTTTTTCTTCTTCTGCCTTTCTATCCCCCAATGGAGCATAGGCCCTCAACCAACACACCCCAAGTCGTTCTATCCTTCACCATTGCATGGAGCTCTCCCCATGTTCTCCCCATCTTTCTAACTTCATTCTCCAGTCTTACTGGCTAGCCGAAATCAACAATGACCCTGTCCTTTGCTATAGAATTCCGAATTCCTCGTCTGTCATTCTAACACCCCTTGCCTTTTCTGGAGTGGAATGTGTTATTTCCATTCCCCCAAATGTCCTTGTAATGGCTTATTTATTTTCTCCAGTTTAATCGCTGTGAATTCTATTTCCGATCTGTCCGTGAAATAGCACAAATATTTTCTACTGCAGAAAAAGTGGCGTGTTAGATGATGTAATTTGTTTAACTCATCATCATTATCATCACCATGGCCATTTTTATCGTCATCATTATTATGGTTATCGTCATCATTATCCTCAGCATCATCGTCATTGCCACCACCACCATGATCATCACCATCGCCATCATCATCATCATCATCTTCGTCATCATCATCATCATCATCTTCGCCATCATCATGGTCATCGTCATCATCATGGTCATCATTATAAACGTCATCATCGTCATCGTGATCATCATCATTTTCATCGCATCATTATCATCGCTATCATCGTCATAATCACCGTAGTCATCATCATCATCATCACCATGGTCATCGCATCATTATCGTTGTCATCATCATCGCTTTGGTCATCATCATCACCATCATCGCTTTGGTCATCATCATCACCATCATTATCACCATGGCCATAGTCATCATCACCATCGTCATCATTATCACCATCCCCTTGGTAATTATCATCGTCATCATCATCATCATCGTCGTCGTTGTGTCGTGTCGTTTTTCATGATTAGGGCTCGTAGTTCCATTGTTATATCTTGTGCAATTGTCTCAATACCATGGATTGAATCTGGTCCTTGTCCCCCTGTGAGCTCAATCAATGCATCTTGTCTTGGGTTTACGCTCTCTCAGACTGCTGTTCATCTATCTCTTGATATTTTCCTCCCACTTGTAACGTTGTATCCCTCTTTCTCTATTGCACTCGATCTTTCCCTATAGTATAGTTTTTAACCACGTAGTATGTTCTTTGGTCATGTGATGGGTGTGGGCAGGGGGAGACTTTGGAGAATATTGTGACGACTGGGCAGATCAACGGTAGAAGAGGGAGATGCAGACCGAGGGAGATGATGATGATGGATGGATTGCGAAAGTGGCATGGAGGGATATCATTTGTGGAAGAACTCCTACACAAGTCGACAGGGCACGTGATGATGATGATAATTATATCTTTTAATGTGGCTAAAATATTTCACTAGTCTCTCTTTTATTTCTGTTAGCAACCTTCTTTTTATTCGCAGTCTTTCCAGAACCGAAGCATTTGAGTTTTTTTTTTTTTTTTCACTCATGAAATACGACCACTTCTTTTCTATATCCATATTAACAGAGACTTCATTCGATTTTTCTTGCGGTCAATTCATTGTCGAAGTTTCTGCACCATACAGCAAGGCTGAGTATGCATAACATTTGACGATTCGTATTTTTTAGCGTGTTTATCTGTCTAGCAATCACAATTTTCGCATCCTATTTAAAAACAGTTTATGCCACTCCTCTTCTCTTGTTGATTTCTGTTTCACTTCTGCCCTATAATAGGGGGGGGGGGGGGAAAGACCCACTGCCTACCCACAAGCATGTCGTAAGATTCTACTAATTGGGAGCTTCCTTCAAAAGTCAGAGCGCAACTGCCTGAAAGGCAAGGAACCAGCAGTCTGCAAACAAATGAGTCAAATTTGTAAAACTGCCTAAACATGTTTTCCGTAGAAAAGCTGAAAAGACTTTGACGTCCTTGGCGCACTCCTTTTTTTTTTAAATCAATGCTGAGATAATGTTGTCGCATTTCTTCTTCTTTTCGTCTGTCCGATGACGTAATTGCCTTCTGGCCTACACAACTGGTTTCATCGAGCATTTGTTGTTCGGGTTAACTTCCTTCGTTTCACCATGTTTAACAGTCTTGTTTAACTGTTCCAATTTGTTGATAGTATAGTTTACTAAAAATTCTGACATCCTTTCCCTCTAACCCAGTGGTTAGCAGCCTTCCTAATGCCACGACAGTTTCTTATGTTGTGGCGTCCCCCAACCATACAATTACTTTCGTCGCTACTTCATAACTCCAATGAATATTTGTTTTTTGTTTTTTTGTTCTGCGATGGTCCTTGGCGACCATGCCGAAAGGTCATTTGACTCAAAAAGGGACGCGACGCATAGGTTGAAAACCGCTGGTCTAACCCTAGTCTAAAGCTATATTTTATTATTTCCAGGGCCCCATTTGTGGACAAGAGGTGGGGGTGGGGATGAAGAATAGATCCACTAACCTTTCACAATCGTGTCGCAAAAAGCGACTAAAGGGGATGTTTCCTTCTTAGTTACAGTACATCTACCTGGGAAGAAAAAAAACAACAACAACTAGTGCATCTAACTGAGGGGCCAAAAAAAAAAAAAAAACTAACAGTTTGCATACGCACAAATAAAATGGATTTGTGAAACAGAAATGCTCCCAAAATTCAATTTCTGGAACAAGGCCAAAGTCTAGAAGTGGACGAACAACCAGAACTTTCCTTCAGAGGTTACGGTTTGTAACGGCGAAGAGGTAGAAGATAAAGGGCCTTGTTAGCTTATGCAAGAGATAACAATTGTTTATGCACATAAGCCGATTTGTCAGAAAACGTATCCATTTGGCTGCTAACATTCTTCCAAGTCACGATCACATCAAATCAGGAATCTTTCTCCCCACCCCACACCCTCCTGTCTCTCTCTCCCTCTCTCTGTCTCTGTCTCTCTCTCTCTCTCTCTCTCTCTCTCTCTCTCTCTCTCTCTCTCTCTCTCTCTCTCTCTCTCTCTCAAACACACATAAACATACACACACACACTCTCTCTCTCTCTCTCTCTCTCTCTCTCTCTCTCTCTCTCTCTCTCTCTCTCTCTCTCTTTCCCTCTTTCTCCCATCTCTGTGTAACAAAACTATCGACTTAAAAACCCCCATGGAGTGAGTGCCTTCTTTGACATTCACGTAATGCATGGATTCATTAATGTAATTCTAACACATTAGACAAGACCACGTTTCCTTTTTTATTATCTCCTCTCCTGTATGAATTGCGAGCTGTGATATTTGCTTCTCATTTTGTGGGTAAAAATATTTCCCTACTAAGACAGCATGTTCAATGATTAATACTCGGTGACTCAAAGAGACACTTTTCAAATGAGAATCCTAAAGAAGAAACCACAGAAACCCTGTTCAACGCTATAGTACAAGTATGACAGGCCACACATGGCAAATGTTTAGCGGCTAATAGTCAAGTGTTTGTGTATGTAAACACATATATGCACTGCCAAGTTGTGGTGCACACGAGTGCTTGTGTGTAATACATACATATACACACACACACACACATATATATATATATGTGTGTGTATGCATGCATGTATGTGTGTATGTGTGTGTATGCATGCATGTATGTGTGTATGTGTGTGTAATGCATGTATGTATGTGTGTGTGTGATGTATGTATGTATGTATGTATGTATGTATGTATGTATGTATGTATGTATGTATGTATGTATGTATGTATGTATGTATGTATGTATGTATGTATGTATGTATGTATGTATGTATGTATGTATGTATGTATGTATGTATGTATGTATGTATGTATGCATGCATGTATGTGTGTATGTGTGTGTAATGTATGTGTATGTGTGTGTATGTGTGTATGTATGTATGTATGTATGTATGTATGTATGTATGTATGTATGTATGTATGTATGTATGTATGTATGTATGTATGTATGTATGTATGTATGTATGTATGTATGCATGCATGTATGTGTGTATGTGTGTGTAATGCATGTATGTATGTGTGTGTGTGATGTATGTATGTATGTATGTATGTATGTATGTATGTATGTATGTATGTATGTATGTATGTATGTATGTATGTATGTATGTATGTATGTATGTATGTATGTATGTATGTATGTATGTATGTATGTATGTATGTATGTATGTATGTATGTATGTATGTATGTATGTATGTATGTATGTATGTATGTATGTATGCATGCATGTATGTTTGTATGTGTGTGTAATGCATGTATGTATGTATGTGTGTGATGTGATGTATGTATGTATGTATGTATGTATGTATGTATGTATGTATGTATGTATGTATGTATGTATGTATGTATGTATGTATGTATGTATGTATGTATGTATGTATGTATGTATGTATGTATGTATGTATGTATGTATGTATGTATGTATGTATGTATGTATGTATGTATGTATGTATGTATGTATGTATGTATGTATGTATGTATGTATGTATGTATGTATGTATGTATGTATGTATGTATGTATGTATGTATGTATGTATGTATGTATGTATGTATGTATGTATGTATGTATGTATGTATGTATGTATGTATGTATGTATGTATGTATGTATGTATGTATGTATGTATGTATGTATGTATGTATGTATGTATGTATGTATGTATGTATGTATGTATGTATGTATGTATGTATGTATGTGTGTATGTGTGTATGTTTGTGTATGTGTGTATGTATGTGTGTGTATGTGTGTGTATGTGTGTGTATGTGTGTATGTGTGTATGTATGTATGTATGTATGTATGTATGTATGTGTGTATGTATGTATGTATGTAATGTATGTAATGTATGTAATGTTTGTAATATATGTGTGTGTGTGTGCGCGCGCGCGCACGCGTGTGCGTGCATGCAATGTCGATGCTATGCATCGGAGCTGAACAGATGAGCGGTATCCGAGCTTGGGCACGATCTGTACCTTGTGATGTTTCTAGTCTTAGGGCATCAGTGACTCCTCCTACGATTCTTGTTCTTCTTGGTCGTCACCACGACCTCCTGCGGCTTCTGATCTACTGCTTTCAATTCGCCTCCGGAGGTCATGGTCGTCATCTACTTCTTGGTGTTTCTTCTTTCATTTTGAAAGCTTTCATTGCTGGTATCTTCGGATTCATTCATCCATTCATTGCTCTGTTGTGTCATTATATGTCACTTGGGGCTCGCTGTCTTTTTCTTCATTCCATTCTGTGCAATCAGTTTGGTATCAAAGATGGAATTCAGGCCGGTACATTCGGTCTCTCTTTCTGCAGCACAAATGTTTTTACAGGATGTGGGAGCTGGCCCCACGGCCAGCCTTCCTCCTTTCTCGTCCAGCCTGGGGAGCGACAATGGCAGAAATGTAATCACTGAATTCATTCTCATTCAATGGTCAAACAATTTGAACGTATGACCGATTTTAATGTTATAATATTAGTTTTTGCAGTGGACATGCGGTTTAAAAAAAATCGTTGTGATGTTGTAATTTGTTTTCTCAACAGGTATCCAGCGATCTGCCCTTTCATCTTGTGTACGTTTTACTGTATTGCCTTCCAATGTACGGCATGGCGGGCCTTACCGTAAGCCCCTACGCTTGCGGCATGGTATGTGCTCTTTGATACTCTTCTTAACTTGTTTCATTAACCCTGCCCAAGTATGTGGCATGGTATGTGCTCTTTGATGCTTTTCTTTACTTGTTTCATTAACCTTGCCCCAGAATGTGGCACGGTATGTGCTCTTGTTTCATTAACCCTGCCCCAGTATGTGGCATGGTATGTGCTCTTTGATGCTTTTCTTAACTTGTTTCATTAACCTTGCCCCAGTATGTGGCACGGTATGTGCTTTTGTTTCATTAACCCTGCCCCAGTATGTGGCATGGTATGTGCTCTCTGATGCTCTTCTTAACTTGTTTCATTAACCTTGCCTCAGTATGTGGCATGGTATGTGCTCTTTGATGCTCTTCTTAACTTGTTTCATTAACCTTGCACCAGTATAGGACGCAATATTTTTTTTCAAAGCTCTACCACAGCTTTAGTTGGGTGCCCTAATATAACGTAGCGGTTTAGCGGGGGATTTTGAGACATTTACTTGGGTGATTCGGATACTAATAGTAGCACTTTGTGTCACGAGTGTTTGTCGCTTGCTGTGCGGTCCTGGTGGGGTTGAATGTCGCTCTCTTACTCACTCGCGTGTTTTGACATGAGCTTTCCGGTTTTAACACGTTTCTATTGCCTTTAGTATGCTTGTTGTCCATGTGTGTGTGTGTGTGTGTGTGTGTGTGTGTGTGTGTGTGTGTGTGTGTGTGAGTGTGCCTGAAATGTCAGCAGCAGTATATGTACATATGTGTATATGAGAGATGTGCGTGTACGCATCTGTGTGTGTGGTATGTGTGTATAAGTGTGTAGTATGTGTGTGTGAGTGTGCGTGAAATGTCAGCAGCAGTATGTGTACATGTGTGTATATGAGAGATGTGTGTGTACGCATCTGTGTGTGTGTGGTATGTGTGTATATGTGCGTGGTATGTGTGTATATGTGTGCGTGTGTGTGTGTGTGATGTCCCAAAAATAACGGTTGGCTGTAGCTGATATGCGCATTCGCTGCTATCTTCTGGAATATTCCTTAGTGAGAGTTCAATCTGTTCCCGTGACATAGATTTGCCACTTTCCCAAGCGCCAACTGTGGAAGTCAAACCCTGATTCGTCGAAGTTCGGTGAAACACGTTCATACGTTCATAATCTATCATCTGTCGAGCCCGTGCCTTTTTTTTTTTGTGTGTGTGTATGTGTGTGCATTAAACACTTTGATACTAAGTACTGATATCTGTTTTAGACAGTGAGTACCTGTACCTTAGTTTAAATTTCTTTTTAAATAGAACATCCCTTAGCCTTTTCCATAACCCACACGATTGGGACTTAGAGTCATAAACATGTAGATACATTAAAACAATATTATTAGGAAACAGAAAGAGCATCACTCTAGAGCAGTGCTTCCCAAACTGTTCTATAACACCAGAACGGAAGCGTCAGGAATACCAGCGTGAGATACAAAGACCGAACAAGACCGTGTCTGAATTACATTGAACGACATAATGAAGTGGTATGTCCGTTTAGTAAAAATGTAGTCAAAAGAAACAAAAAACACTTACATTAATGTATTAACTACACGAAGAACAACCTGGCGTAACAGTCTGTTATCAGCAGAAAAAAGAGAATAATCAAATCAATCAAAAAGTCAACAAAGTCATTATTCTACGCCTTAGAACAGGACACAGTTGACTTCGCAGCCACATGAATATAAAATGTAAGATAGGCGAATCAGCCATGCGTACATGTGGATTATCACTCGAAACAACATATCACGTCCTCCAAGACTGTCCCAAACACAACATATCAAAGCAAAACTTCTAGCCAAAAGACAAATCGGTGGAAGCCTAACTTTACGGGTCACCGAATGATTTACAACAGACAGTGAAGTTCATACTAGAGACAACATTACAGATATAAATATTTGTTTAAAGCGAACTAAAGAACTTACATTGATGCTGGTAGACTGTTCATAATTAGCTGCTTTTGTTTATGATCTGACCATCTTCAGTTCTACCTCTTCGTGTCTGTCTCCGTATTCACATCCCGATCTCTGGCCATGATGTCGGCGGTCATCATGCCAACCTACCAAATCTCCAGCATGTTGGCCCAAATTATTTTCTCTTTGTTCATCATGGGAGCCGGTTTCTTCATCAACCTCAACAGTATGATATATGGTAAGTGCTTCTTTGCGTCCCCTTTTGTTTGTATGCTTTATATGTCACAAGAATCACGTAGACAATATCATAGTTAGAGCTCCCCGTGTGGGTTTCGGGACCCTGTTATAGGGAAAACAAGAAGAGACCCACTGCCTACCCAAAAGCATGTCGTAAGAGTCGACTAACTGAAAAACGTCCTTCAAAGTCGGAGTGCATCTACCGGAGAGGCAAGGAAATAGCAGTCTCCATACAAATGAGTCAGATCTGTAAAATGGATGGACACGCCACACTCAGGTTCTGGAACAGGACTGCAGTCCGGAAGTGGAAGAACAACCAGAACTTTCTGCCAGAGTTTACAGCTCGTGAACGCGAAGAAGAAGAAGAAGAAGAAGAAGAAGAAGAAGAAGAAGAAGAAGAAGAAGAAGAAGAAGAAGAAGAAGAAGAAGAAGAAGAAGAAGAAGAAGCAGCAGCAGCAGCAGCAGAAGCAGCAGCAGAAGCAGCAGCAGAAGCAGCAGCAGAAGCAGAAGCAGCAGCAGAAGCAGCAGCAGAAGCAGCAGCAGGGAGAGGAAGAGGGAGAGGAAGAGGGAGAGGAAGAGGGAGAGGAAGAGGGAGAGGAAGAGGGAGAGGAAGAGGGAGAGGAAGAGGGAGAGGAAGAAGAGGAAGAAGAGGAAGAAGAAGACGAAGATAGAGCCAGGAAAGGTTTGACGGCGCTGAAAGCAATGGCATACGCCGACACTGAACAACGAATACTTTCCCTGCTCTATCAGGAACTTGTATTAGGTGTTATAGAATACGGTCTGGCTAGAGAAACATGAAGAAGTAGAGGAAGGCCAAGAAGCTGATGAATAGATGGAGTTAACAACTTGCTGACATTCAACAGTATCCCCGCGCATCAAGCTAACGAGCCCGCACTATAACAGAAACCGATCATCAGCCGTGCCTGCGACACTTATAAGAGCATTGAGCAAAGAAAGACAAAACATTTTACGTCTTCTCTTTGTTCATTTTAGAAGCCGGTTTCGTCATCAACCTCAAAAGTATTATATGTAGTAAGTGTTTCTTTGTAAGCAAGTAGCTAGATAAGATTGTATTTTTAGCCAAAAATGCATAGGTAATAAAAGACAAGACTTATGTTTGTATGGACCCCGATGGGTAATGTGGTCAACATCACGCCGACCACCTTTACTTTCCATGGCTTTACCTAATGCCCATTTCAAGCTGGGTCGACCTGAGAGCCAAAATAATTAAAAAAAATGAAAATAAAAAAATAAAATACAGTAACCCGTTTTTCTAATCAATTAAATAACCAGTTTCCACGACTTCATCCCCCTCCCCCTTTTTTCCCAATAACAAAATGGAATCACAAAGTGCAGAAATGTGTTCTTAATCTATAATTAAATGCAGATTTTATCAAATTAATTAGATTTTTAAGAGTAGATGTACAAACTGCTCATTAAAACGAAAAAGTCTTTGGATTTTTGTTTTAATAATAGTTTGCCAAAAAAAGAAAAACAATTTTTTTTTAAATTTGTTATTGCATTAAAATAATTAAGTTAGTACTATGCATTTTAACTAGTACAAATCAACTTATTTTCAAAAATGCTCGACGCCCTTATTAGAGCTTCCTCACGCCACCTAGGAGGGTGGAAAAGGGCGTCACCCAGGTTGGAGACCACTATTCTTATATAATGGTTGCATATTGGTTAGACAAAATAAACCCAGGCTTGGTAACTTTAGTCTCAGAACTAGTTTGTCGTCTCCACAATCTGCCCGGGCTTTACCGAAGAGTTGCGTTCCACAATATAACGGGATGGTTTTGGATTAAATTCATTCATTGTCCTGTTG
>CAJHNH020003635.1:386323-411323 GCA_905116865.2 Candidula unifasciata | reverse complement strand
TTTAAAAAATATTTTGTGATAATGAAGAAAGCTGCTGATTTCATATTACTGTGGCAGTGTCCTGTAACATAAAGATCTAATTATAACATCCCACTATATGGACATTCACAATGATTACATTAACCTCAACGTGTGAGGTAATTAACTCTGTATGTGTATCGTACCTCGTCATAAGTTAAATGATTAGCCCAAAGAAATCACACTTTTTTTTCAACAGTGTACAAGGCTTGGAAAAAATAATTTTAAATGTCAAAAAGCACAGTGAAGAAAATAATCTTATTTCTAAACCTGAAAAACACAATAAAACCTCTAAAATAATGTCCACAATAAATACAGCACACCAACCACGTATTGAAATCGACCACGAAAAGATTGAAAATGTAACAGATGTGAATCTTTAGGGACAATAATGAACAGTAATGGCGACTGCACAAAAGAAGTCCGAAGAAGACTTGCTTTAACGATGCAAAGGCTAAACAGCACGAAGAACCTATGACACAGCACCTACAAGTAAGTTGAACCGAACATTTTGAGATCATACCTCTCTACCGTGGCAACTTATGGATGTGAGTCGTGGACTCTCACCCAGTCTTTAGAGAATACAATCTGAGCCTTTAAACTGAAATGCTACAGACAGGTTTTTAGAATACCGTGAACCACGAAAAAGAAAAACGTCGTCAGCCTACATTACCTGAAAATCGAGGAGAACTGGCTTGTAAACAGCATCCTCTCCCGAAATGTGTGGTATTTTGGACATGTCATGTTCCATAGTGGTCTGGAGAGAACGGTCGGGGGGGGGGGGGGGGGGGGGGGGGGGGGGGTTGAAGATTTGGTTAGAGAAAGTGAGTCCTTTAGGCGTGCCGTGAAGAGAGCGACGTTCTGTAAAGGACATGCTGATTTCTTTTTCGCGTTCACCGGCTGTAAACTCTGGTGGAAAGTTCCAGTTGTTCACCCACCTCTGGAGATAGACTTATTCCAGAACTTGTTGCGTGCACATCAGTCTTTCAGATCTGATTTATTCGTATGCAGAATGTTGGTTCCTAATCTCTCAGGTTGATGCAGTCCGACTTCAAAGGAAACCCTCAGTTAGTCGACTGTTACGACATGCTTTTTGGGGAGGCAGTAGGTCTGTTTTTGTCTTCCCCACAATGGGACCCCAGAGCCCACACGGGGAACATGCCGACTGATGAAAATGGTAACCATAGCACAAGGAAAAAGAAAAGGAAAAACAGACATACAATCATACTTTTACTCATACTTTTACTGGTACCATTTGTTGCTGAAGATGGGAACTGAGTACTGATGAAAATGTCCCCAGTGCTGTTATGTTTGTTCTTATCTCAGCTAAACTCATCATCATGTGCCCTGGAACAGCTCTCTTGATAATATACCTCCATGCCATCGTTTCAGCCCATCCAGCATCACCTCTTTTGGTATGCCTTTACCCCTCTTTCCGAGTATCTTTCCAGTTGTCACGATGTTTTCCAATGCCTCTCTTCTCATTACGTAGCCAAAGACCAGTGTTTGTTTCCCTATTGTTGTATATAGAGTTTTACTTTCATTAGCTTCTTTCAAACAACCGTTGTTAGTTACTCTGGCCGTTCAAGGTATTCTTAACATTCGTGTCAGAAACCACATCTCTGTTGCTTCAAAATTCTTATTAATGTGTTCACGGACATTCCAAAATTCGCTGCCATACAGCCGAACAGGTTCTATGTAAACAGTTTAGCACTCTCTTTCTGACATTAAATGAGAGCTACTTATTCATAAGATATTTTTCATTTTCTAAAATGCCTTTGCTTGACCTATTCTGCTTTATTAATCTATTAACTCAACTTATGGTAAACTGTTGAACGTGAGTGAGTAGTGGAAGACGTTACAGGAGCACAGATGTACGTATTTTACCGTAACAAAACAATGGCGGCTTCAGTGGTAAGAGACATCACTTTTCAAACAGAAAATCTAAGTGTTGTGGGTCGAGAGAACACAAATACACAAGACAAAACAGCGCCAGGCCAGGATCTTGTTAATAAATGGGGACTTCCACTGGAGGAGGTCTACAAAATCGCTCTGAAGTTTTTTAAAGGTAAGTGTCTTCTGCTGTTTGTCACAAACTTTGTGCAATCTGCTGACTGCTGACCGTTGCCGTATGCACAAGCGAGAATGTAAAACTACTAGACTATCTGAGGGTGATATAATTGTTTTGGCTACAGGCAGACCATAATACAGATACAACTGAAAAAAGACTTAATTGGTTAGATGAAATTTAATTTACTAATCAAATTAATATGAATTGCGATACACATGGGGGGGGGGGGGGAGAGAGAAACTAAAGGCAGCGCAAAGGGAAGGGGCACCACAGATATATTCAACAGCCTTGGAGATAAGCATTTATTTTCTCGATTGAAGTATATTTAAAAATCCCATCAGAGCAGCAAGGCAGGCTGGATGTCCAATCTGTATTAAGTATAGGGGTAGTTGGGTTACATAAGATTAGTTTGATCAAAAACATTGAAATAAATTGATTGGAAGTATACAAAAACAGACATTGTTTTCCTTAATGTAAGTTTGGTTCAGTTTAGGTAAATAACATTTTTTTAATGGTTTTTATTGTTTATATTTTGAATTACACGTATATGGGGGAACCAGTGATATCTTAACACATGGGCCCTGCCCGGGGACCTCACGAGTATAAGAGCCCTATGTAAATGTATGTGACCATTTACATTTCATTCCTGTGAATGGTTATCATAGGGGCCTGCCGCAGCACACTGGTTGCCCAGGGACCATAATGCTGTTATTAGGCTGGTTCTGTGGGGAGGGTGGTGGGGAAACCAAAATATTATAAGTTATGGGGGAGGGGCACCAACATCTTTTAAGTGCTTAGAGCATCAAAGGGTCTTAATCCGACTGTCATACAGACAGTGCATAAAGTGTTCAATAATTTTTTAAATTTAGTCACAGCATACTGAAGAAGTCTGACTACCATAGTGGCTTTATTCACTGCAGTTAGTCTCTGCTTAGCATTTAACTCTTTCAGTACCAGACAGTGCAGCATACGTTCAATGACAAGTCAGCAGATAGTATTTGCTTATCATTTTGTTTTATAACAGACAGTTGTAACATAGAGTAGATAGGAACAAACTAGGGGTTATCTTGAAAAGTTATGGTGTGAACACACATTTAATAAGCTCACGTAAAAGCGTGTATAACAACAGTGAATGTACTGTTAGGACAAATGGAGGACACTCAGAACCATTCACCATAAAATTTGGAGTGTGGCAGGATTGTGTCCTGTCTCCCCTTCTCTTTATAACCTACATTGATAACATCTGTAAAGAAACTGACCAGAAAAGGGCTATAATATATCAAGGAGGTAAAGATCCAAAGCCAAACACTTTCATCAAAGAACTACTATTTGCTGATGACCAAGAACTAATTGCTACTTCAGAAACTGAACTGCAAGACCATATAAATTATTGAAACCAAATTTGCAAACAACATAATATGGAAATTAACGCAGCAGAGGTGATGACCATAGTCAAAATAGACAAAACAATAAATATCCAGCTTATAGAACACCCTCTGAAACAAACCAAGAACTTCAAACACTTAGGAAGCATAATATCATCAGCTGGCAAAACAGAAGATGAGATTGATGACAGATGTCACAGAGCAAACCAACTCATTGGCCAAATGGCATTTATACTAAGAAACAAACATGTATCAGTAGGAGCCAAAAAAAGGCACTATGGCATAATCTTTTTGCCTATCATCTGTAGTAAATGCCAGACCTGGACAGTGACAGATAAAGAAGAAAGAAAAATTATAAATAAAATAAGATTCATGCAAAGGGCTCTCAATATTACAGAAGAGATAAGATCAGAAACAATGAAATCCGAAGGAAATTGGGGGTAACAGCAGCTCTGGATTTCATTGGGAGGCAACAGGTGAAATGGTTTGGCCATATAATGCGGTTGTCAGCCACGGCTTGACGTGATATACAGACCAGACATGAAGTGGCTGACCGTGCAAGTAGTGGATGGAAGGAATTATGGAGTCCATGGGATATACCAATTTATGAAGCACACAGCAGATGCCTGAGCTCCCAGTTTTCGACACCTGTGTTCCAAGTTTAATATTGTAATTTTTTGTCTTTCAAGACATTTTTATTGTCATTATAATTATTAGTATTACTATCATTGGGATTATCATTATTATGTAGAATGGCAAATCAATAAAATTATATACTTGAAATAGCATGAAATTTAAAAACAAACATTCTTGGTCTCCTATGCCTGCCATGGTGGCTGATGTTCTCCTATTCTGCATATATGTCCAAACCATCATAACTGTGATGATCCAGGCGAGTTTGTAAGGCCTGGGTTCAAGATCTTGACCTATTGTCTGATTGCAAAGTGTTTTCCTATTTGTCACTTGGACCACTTTTCTCAGACATCTTATTTCTGAGGCATGAAACTGGCTTCTGTGAGTTGTTGTAATTCCCCATGACTCACACAATAGGTCAGGACTGGCACATAGGTAAAGCGGTAAACAGCCATTTTTGCCCTCCTGCTTATTTATTTTTTGCTAAGAAACCCTTGGTTTATGGCCTGGAAAATTCTCCCAGCAGCTGCTTTTCGAATAGTCAGCTCAGTCTTAATGCCTCCCATTTCTGTCTATACAACTCCAGGGTATTTGAACTGGCTGACCTGCTCCAGTGCATACTCTCCCATCATAATCTGATCTTCTTCTTCTTCTTTCGTTCGCCTGAAATAAGTTATCTATATCAGCAGTTTTGTCTCTTGTATAAATTTCACTGTCGTTGTTAGTTCATTCAGTGGTCCATAGAGTTTACGTTCCACTGTTGTTCTTTCTGGCCAAAAGGTTTGCCTTAATGTGTCAAAATCGGGGCAGTCCTGGAGTACATGCTCTGCGGTCTGGGGCACATTTCCACAGGTGCACATGGCTGATACACCTATCTTGAATTTTGTGTACATGTGGTTACGTAATCGGTTGTGCCCTGTTCTGAGGCGGAAGATAATGACTTGTTCTGGTCTGTCCATAATAAAATAGTCGTCTTGTGCTGGGGCTGGTGGTTTCCTGATCGATTTAATGATTCTTTTCTTTTGGTGGTATGTGACTGGTACATCTGGCTGCTCTTTTGTCGCACCTTCCCCTGCCAGTTGATCAGCTTTCACATTTCCAGGCACTCCACAATGAGACGGTATCCACTGGATTACGACTCATAATCTGATGTTTTTTATCCTCTCCTAAAATAACCATGGTTTTAGTTTTGGAGATACTGATGGTTATCCCTCTCAAGCTCTTCCTTCCAGGCAAGTAAGTTGGGTTGAAGATATGAAGATTTGCCTCTGATTTAGCTATCAGAGCCAGATGTTCCTTTGATTTAGCTATCAGGACCACACCATCTGCAAATGCCAGCTCTGATATACAGATTGGTCTCATCTTCCAGTACCCTACTGAGTACTTCTTTGTCTTCTCCTTACAGGTATTGATGACATCATCCATTATAAGAATGAATATGTAAAGTGAGAGAATATCACCTTGTCTAACACGGCTAGTGGTCTTAGTTCTTCTGACCTTTGATCTGCTGTTCATACATAATTCTTGCAGCTTTTATAGAACTCTGTATTGCACTGATCAGGGGTGCTGGAATGTTCTTTTCTGCTAAGAAGTCCCAGAGCTTGCTCACGGAAACCTTATAACTTGCTTTTTCTAAATACAAAAAACATATGTGCATCTCAATAAAAACATATGTGCATCTCACTCTTATATTCACGTTTTTTTTTTTCACTCTTCTGTCTGTGAGTGTGAAGATAAGGTCTTGAACACTTCTGTTTGCTCTGAAGCCTCATCCAGCTTTGGTTCTGCCAGACTTTTCAACCTCTGTTTGAGAATACTAGAGTAACTTTTACCAGGAATGCTGAGGAGAGATGCCTCTGTGGATTTCACATTGTCTGTTATCACCCTTTTTTTAAATATAGGTAAAATGATAGCAATATTCCAGTCTTTAAGTATAGTTTTACTCCACCAGGCTGCCTAGAGAACCTTCAAGAGAAGTCGCTCACCTGTGACTCCCATTTATTTGACCATCTCTGGTGTTATACCATCATGACCTGCTGCTTTCCCCAGCTTAATCTTCTATATAGCTGCCTTCAATTCTTCCATCCTGATGTTATCATCACTATGGATGATTTCCTTCTCAGTAGTGAGGTCCGTTATTTCTGGGACATGACTTTCCTCAATACAGAGGAGCTCTGAGAAGTATTCTTTCCATCTGTCCATGATATCATTTGTGGTAGTACACAGAGCCTCTTCCTTATTTTTTATGAATTTCAGTTGGCACTCTTTCTCCTTCCTAATGTTCTTGAGGGTCTTGTAGACCAGTTTTTGATTTTCTCTTGCATTCTTTTCCAACTTTTCTCCATTTCTTCCCATGATTTCTGGTTTTGCATTGGGCACTGCATTTTTGGCCTCTGTTCTGCAAGTGTACCTTGTTTTCCATATAAACGAATGGCCATTGCTGTCTTCTTTTTGCCCTTGAAGAAAACATTGATTATAACTGTGAAAGCATTGTACATGATTGAATGAGTGCAATGGAAAAGTCATGCTGCCCAACATAGTTACAGGGTGTCAAGTTTGAGTGTACTTGAGACTTTCAACTCCTTCAGTACCAGGTGATTGTTGAGTTAACTTGTCCTAACTAAAGAATTTGTTACCTCAAGTAAAACACTTTTAGGGTTAAAACAGTTCAGCTATAATAGCTAGAGGATGTGATGAGCTAAAAAAGAAATTGGAATAGAATTTATTAATATAGCAGCTGGATGAACAGTGAGTTAAAGAAGAACAAGCATAAAATTAATTTTTTTTCCTCCGTAGTGTTCTCTGATGTAAAGTTCGAAACTTCTTCTTTGTCCTCTTCTGGATTGTGGTCTTGCTTCAGAACTTATGTGTTCATAGGTGTGGGAACAGGATGGGAGGGGGGGGGGGGGGGGGGGGGGGGGGGGGGGCGGGGAGTCTGTCTATACTTGTTTCCCTCAAAATGGACTTGGAATACTATGACTGTCAGAGCTAGTCTTGAATCAGTTCGATGATTTGTTTTCAACTGAGCTAACAATTTATGGAGTCAGTGATGATGAGTGACCAAGTGGTGTACCCCACAGTTCTTTGATGGTAAGGGATTACTCACACACCACATGCACGGGCACACACACCACATGCACGGGTGCACCTAGAAGTGTGTATATAAAGGTAGGTAGGTATTGTACCCCACCAGAACATCAGGCAAGCGATAAACACTTGTGGACACAAAGTGCCACCATGCGGATAAGGGTCATCTGTGGAGATATCCCAGAAAACTCTTTCAGCCATTAGGCCATATTTATGGCTAAGCCATATTTATGGCCTAGCTGTATTCAGGGCCCCCGGCAAAAGCCAGGGTTAGGCTTCAAACTAATAACAATAATTGCATCCCTCGAGTGGGCATCTTTGTCTATAATGTATATACATGAATATTTTTACAGAAGAATGGTCAAAATCATAACCAAAACAGGTAATCTATTTGTTTTGAAAAAGATTAAAGCAAAAAGTCAACATACCGTACATATCAAAAAGGGTAAACAACATTTTTGGCCATAATATGTGTAAAGAAATCTAGATATATGTAACTACAGAACAACTGAAGTAGAGATGAAAGAATGTTAATTAAGTTTTATTGGCATAGCAAGGGGAAATAACTAAGACATGGGACATAGTTTTTTTTTAGTCTACATTTACGATTTGACAAGTAAGTTCTAATGCAAAATTTATGTATTATTTTTCACGCCAGGTGAAACAAGCAGTTTTTGAGTGTAGTCGATTATGTGTTTTAATTCGGAGAATTCATTTACTTGCTTCATATTAATTAGGTGTTACCGTAGTATGCACCTGACAAGATAGTGAAATATGCCAGGCAGTCTGTTGTTTGTGTCAAAAAATGAGCTGGGCCCTAGTGCTGGATGCAGTTTTGTTGTTGTTTTAAAGCCCTACCCTGGCTGTTGCTTGGGGCCCTAATATAACCCAACCTATGGGTTGAACGGGGCTTTTGGGACTTCTTCCTGGGTGATCCTCATCCGAGCGGTGGTACTTTGTGTCACCGGGTGTTTATCGCTCGGTGTGATGTCCTGGTGAGGTTGAATTTCATCATCGTCGTCATTGTTTGTGTCTTTTTTGTTCAAATTCTCAACAGGGAAACATTGTTGTGATTTATTTATTTTTGACTGCTGTGTGGAGTGGCAGCATGGACCTCACCTCATTCATTATCAGGGATGGCTAAGATGCGGAGCCTCAGGTGCTGTTGCGCCAGGGCGCGGCTGTTATTAGTCAGTACCTGTGTACACCACTCTGCGGTCATCCTAAAACCAAACCAACGTAAATAGGATCAAAATTTTCTTAGAAATAGAGTGCGTCTGCCTGAGACGCAAGAAACCAGAAGTCTGCACACAGATTGGATAGCTTGAAATGTAAAATGGATGTGCACGCAAAAACTGAAGTCCTGGAACAAGACCAAAGTCCAAAAGTGGATGAACAACCATGACTTACCGCCAGAGTATACAGCCACATGAAAAAGAAGAAGAAGAAACCTAAGAAGGTTCATTATCAGACAACTCACCCTGCATTTGGGGGGATTGACATGATGAAATATCTGCATTTCTTGTGACCTGTTCACTTCCGAAATGCTTTTCTTTGTACTTGAACCCCCTCTATTTGTTTTTGACACATTTCTGTCTTTCCAGATGATAGTGTTTGTTACATTGTTCTAAAGCAGTGGTTCCCAACCTGTCGGTTAGAACCCCTTTTTGGGTCAAACGACCGTTTTCCAGGGGTCACCTAGGACCATTGGAAAACACATATTCATTGAAGTTATGAAGGCATAAAATTGTTTGGGGTTGCCACAACATGAGGGAACTGTAGTAAAGGGTCGCGGCATTAGGAAGTTTGAGAGCCATGTGCTAAAGGGAGGCATGGGACTCACCGCCCTTATTGATGGCGAGTGTGTCTAACAAGACCTTTCGGAGACTGAGCATTGTGAAAACGCCTTCTTTATCATAAGGATATTATAACACCACAGACTCATGTATTCATTGCATTAAACATTTCTTAGAATATAATGAGTTAAAGCAGTAGCTGTCAGCTTTCCTACTGCCGCGACCCTTTAAGACATGACGCGTCTGTCACATGTCTTTAGTAGGTTTTCCCCTAGTAATCAAAGACACTGTAAGTAACTTGATGTTTGATGGTGGCTTGTATTTGTCTGGAAGGTACTCAGTAGCTCTGTCGACCATCTAACATCACTTCAAGGGTGAGGCGACTCAAATTGTGATTCCCACTGCAATAACAAATATTCTTAGGCACAACTTAGCCTGACTTTCTCACCACTTAGACGCCCTAGACTAGATAGCAAACCTATCAAGTAGAAAAATAACACACTAATGAGATCTGAGCAAAACAACACAACACTCACGAACAATCTAACCTAAAAGACTGAAAAAGATTGGACACTGACAAATCTTAATTCAGAATAATAATACATAATGTAATAGGTACAACACAGGTGAAGACTCTTAAATGAAAATTAATGAAGACAAATGAAATGATATTTCTGAATCAAGAACTGAACTATTTCAGAAAAACTCCTGGTCTGCCTACAACACTTCACAACTCATCCCAGCAAGACCTGTTGTGACGTGGGTAAAAGTGGGCACTAAGTGTCTTGGGTTGCTGCAGCTCTGTTTTACATTAATATACTTATCAGTGATGGACTTGATCCTCTTCACAGTTTGTACGCAGGACTTCAGTAGGAGCAGTGCTGGACAAGATGTTAGGCATCAATTCTTGCAATAAAATGACATCAGGAACTATGCAGCAACATTTATATGTGCAGAAAGCACTTATTGTTTGTGTTTAAACATAGGGAAAGTGTTCCTTAAAATAATACTATTGTCAAAAATAAACACATCAGCTTGCAACATTCTGGTTGAGTTTGGCAGAAGAACAGATCATGGACCCTTGATATAGGCACCTGATAGAATTAGGATCGAATTTAATCCTTTTACTAACATTTTGGACACATAAGTACACAAGAAGGGCTATTTACTCATGGAGGAAAGTCCAACATTTGAAAATAGCTCAATTACCTAGCACTGTGCAAGATGTGGGCTTGTCAGACTGCCTAGGGGTACTCTGCTGGTATATGACAGCGACCCACAAACAGTTTTTTTCCGACTTCACTTCAATGAATATGTGTTTTCTGATGGTCTTAGGCGACCCCTGTGAAAGGGTCGTTCGACCCAAAAAGGGGCTCTCGACCGGTAGGTTGAAAACCGCTGAGTTAAAGTAATACCTCCTTCATACTGAACAAGTTATAACTAAACAGACCGGAAGTGGGTATTTAGAAGCCAGATGAGCTTCTTGGGTGAGGAGCGGAAGAGAAGAGGTTCCACGACAATAATTCAGTACAGAAGGTGCCCTACTGAAGACCTGAAAGTAGCAAAGTGAGACTTTTAAATTATAAAATGACATAATCATTAACCGAAAACCATAAGAGACATTGACCTTTCCCATAATGCTCAATCCGCATTAGGGCGGTTTAAAAAAAAAAAAAAAGACCAAGATTCTCAGATTGACCTAGCCTAAAATGGGTACTAGGTAATGCACTGGGAAGTAAAGTCGGTAGGTGTGATGTAGACCCCAAAACCCGTTAAGTGCCGGCTGGTCTATGAAAATATGTCCAATACTATATGCTTTTCTGCACCAGAGGTTTGTAAAGGGACCTTAAATGGGGGAAAGGCAAATTTGTATGGCAGAAGAGCAGGGGAATGTCAAAAATACAACTCCAGACCTTAAGATATAGTCAGAATATACCCTTGCAGAATATAGAGTGAAAACTCGGGGCTACAACTGCAGATATATGTTACTGCCAACCAACATTGCGGAGATGGCACTGAATGATGATGGTGATGACGAATATTGTTTATTGGTGTGAACTATGAGAACAATTAATGGTGCACTAATTCAGCGTTTCTCAACCCGTGGGTCGCGACCCTTTTAGGGGTTGAACATCCCTTTCATAGGGGTCGCCTAAGACCATCCGAAAACACATATTCACTGAAGTTATGAAGTAGCAACGAAAAAAATATTTATGTTTGGGGTCACCACAATGGGAGGATTTGTATATAGGAAGTTTGAGAACCAGTGCACTAATTGGTTTAGAAAGTCAGTGGTACCTCGGTTTACGTCCTTAGTCTATAGGCAGGTAGATGCTTTGCTGAAAAAAGAAATGGTCACAAACCAGCATCTCCGAAGGGTGACTAGGTTATGGGCGCCATATAAACTGGATTATCATTGCACGCCACCAATAGCCCTGAAAAGGACTCCTACAGTGTTGATGCGATCAGAGGAGACAAAGCCGAATACTGTCTCAGTGGAAGACCCGGTCGCCAAGAGTTCCTTAACCTGTTCCAGATCCTTCTACTTATACCAAAGAGGGCGTATATCAAGCAAATTTAGACCACCCCCCCCCCCCCCACTCCCAAAAAAAAAAATAAAGGTTGAAAAATCCGTTCCTATGAAAGAAGAAACCATGTTGTTATTGGCATATTATACATTGATGTTGTATAAAATCATTTAAACACGCCTAATGCTAAAATACATAAATTCAAAATCGGATGCAGTTAGATGAAATAAATGAACATGTAACCCGACTTTACCTTAGTTGTATTCATCTTATCACCTCCTTGTGGGATGCAATTTTTCGTTATTTGAAGCCCTACTCTGGCTCTTGCCAGGGGCCGCAATATAGCTCGGCCGTAAATGTGGTCTAATGGCTGAACGCTGATGTCCTGGTGGGGTAAAAGTAGATAGAGATAGATAGACTTTACCTTGTTGAGAAGAGTCGAGTGCCGACTAGGGTGGTGCTGAGAAGGAAGGAGGAGAAGATGTTGTTTGGAGAGTCGCCTTCCAGTGAAACTTCATGAATCTCAGATTCCCATTTTTGTTTAGGGAGGGGGTAGGGGGCTGTTTTGTTCTCCCCCTGTCTCTTTTCTCTGCTTGAACCTGGTTGTGGCTCACAGCATAAGACATTACTAAAATCTGACTCATACAAGTTCTAGCATGAGAATCGCATTGTAAACAAAAGTTGCATATACCAAGCACAATTTGTCTCGTTTAAGTAGGACGAAAGCGGACGTACACCGAGGTATCACTGTTTTTTGTTTTCACACATTGTCTTTATTATTGTCGAATTATTTTCAGTATGAGCCAGACTTTTTTCTTCAAAAAAGACCTTGACTCACAGGTGGACCCAGCCTTGAGTGGGTACCGGGTGCAGTCCAGGGAAGTCAAGGCAGCCGGCGTGATGCTGACCACATCAGCCATCTTGTGTTGATTGGTCTATAAAAATATAGGTTTAGTTCTATATGCCTTATACGCCTAAAGGCGTGGAAAAGGGACTTTTACTTTTTACTTACAACCTGGGAGCCAAGGTCGTTTTTAAAAAAAAAAAAAAAATAGTCCGCCTCTCTCAGGGCCGGATTCGCGCGAAGTCAAGCGTCTAATATTGCTGATAGGATTTTAAAAAAAAAACAAATTTGACCTTGGCCGTTAAGTCGACCTAACCCAAAAGGGTACCAGTACACGACCTTTAAAGTACAGGCGGTCAGTGGGATGTTGACCATATCACCACTTGAGGGCCAAATACATCTAGTTATGTGTGCCGGAAGCGCCAATGGCTTTGGGTTATAATCTAATTCCACGGGCAGTTATGTTGCTAATGTTATGCTGGCCTCAACTTTCCCAGAGAAATCCGGCATTTATTTGTGAGGTTAGCTTGCTCTTAGAATAAAACGCGGCCGAGCAAACACAATCAATTCACCACAGCTGGGCTGTCACTGTTCAATTATGGTCTCTTATAGTTAATATTAACACACGCACACGCGCGCGCACACTCACACGCACACACACACTCGCACATGCACTCACACACTCACACACACACACGCGATAAGGGTCAGGTTCAAACGAACAGATTTATAATTGACAGGATCGACATAATACACTAACATAATTCACAAACATATTACATTATTATTATTATAAGAACATAAAAATGGTGCGGCTGTGTGGAGCCACAGGGGCATAGAAATAAAGGAAGGCAAGACAACACACACACATCGAGAAGGGCAGCTAGAGAGTCAAGTTGAAAAGATGGGGAGAGCTGCATGCAGAAGCGAAGGAGAGAACTACTTGTGAGTTCGTTGAGGGGCTAGGCTCCATCGGGGGCTGAAAGGCAGAAGAAAAGGAAGAAGAAGGAGTAATAATAAAAATCGTTTCACCGTGCAGCCCTCGACTAATCGGTGTTCGATGACCGCGGTGGGCGTTTAGAGAAAGACTTTACTGGTGGTTTTCAGGCAGTGGGACGAGAGTCGCACTGTGGAAGAGGGTGGCATTTTGCCACGTAATAATCTCCTTCAGGGTCGCATTTAGGATGTATGACACCTGTGTGCTCTCATAAATTGCTTGTACGTTTGCAGATTACTAGCAATACAGCTGTGGAATTATTTAAAAAGTAAGTAAAAGTAAAGGATCCTTATCCACGCCTCTAGGCATATAGGGCTAGACCTATATTTTTATAGACCAATCGGCACAAGATGGGTGATGTAGTCAGCATCACGCCGGTCGCCTTCACTTCCCGGGACTGCACCCGGTACCCACTCAAGGCTGGGTCGACCTGGAGTGGAATTATTTACTTCACTTTTAATCTATACTGAAGTATTTAAACTTAACTGAATATGCATATAATATGTAAAACAAATACGCAAGTTGGGGTCCTAATTGAACTACGGTGCGCAATACAAGACGAAACTATCACAATGTAAAAAGCAATACAGATACAGTGTTAACATTTTTTTAATCACCAAGGTTAAAGGTTAAGGTTAAAATCGAGAGGATCGACTTCATTGCACTGGCTTTCATCCCATACGGCTCGGTCTCTCTCCGCAGAACGGCTAGATGCCTGCCGAGAGTGTCACACCTAGCACGAACTCCGTAGCCCCAAAGACGATCCCTCTAGATCTCTGTAAAATTTGCACTTTTGAACTGAATAGCGCAGCCGTGGAAGGAACCCACGACCTTCAGAGCTCAAGGCAAACGGTTCGACCACTTCGCCACGGAGTTGCCGCTCTTAGAATTTTGCCGCCCTCAGTGTTTTGCCACCCTGTGCAGCTGCACATATCATGCTTAGAGTCTAATTACGGCCCTGACTGCAGTGGATACATTTCCGCTAGTTTCCATCGTGGAAAGGGCACAGTACTGGTTGATCGAAATGAAATTAATGTGCGGTAAAATTTATCTGTGGAGGGGGCGGGGGGGAGAGATAGGATAAATTAGGGTAAATTATGTTGTATATTAATGTGAGTCAGTTCAAACCATATATTAACAGGAGTAGAAAGGTGGGGGGGGGGGGGAAGATAGGATTTATTAGGGTAAATTATGTTGTATATTAATGTAAGTCAGTTTAAACCATATATTAACAGGAGTAGAAAGGTGGGGGAGGGGGGAGATAGGATAAATTAGGGTAAATTATGTTGTATATTAATGTAAGTCAGTTCAAACCATATATTAGCAGGTTTAGAAAGGTGGAAACGGTGGTTGGGGGGTCATTTCGTTCAACCAGCACACCTGAAGGGGGAGCTTGAGGTTATAATTGTGACTAGGTTTTAAGCGCGCTATATAAAATGGCTTAGCCTTGCACGCCACCAAGAGCCCCGAAACAGACTTCTGCAGCGTTGATGCGATCAAAGGAGACAGACCTAGCTACTATCCCGACCGGCGGCGAAGTCGTCTACCGTCGAGCTAGTGGGTGCCTCGGTCGCCGATGATCTGCTTGCAAACAGAAACACACGTTTATCATCATCATCATGACGCTTATCCTCTGATGAACGTCACTGTCATAAAACGGTGTTCCTTCCGAATGTGACCGTCTTCCACGCGAGAGACATGTTCCTACCAGCGCAGTCGTCTTTGCTTCAGCAAAAAGTATGTTATTGGTATTCCTGCTCTTCTGAGTAGACGTTCTTTGGGGCCAAAATATCGCCATGAACCATCACGGCATTTAATCTGCAGGAGGTGTTGCAGACTTGAGAAATGATACTGTCTATAAACAGTAGTTTTACAGATTTTCGAGGTGCCAAACCTTAAACACCCACATGCTTTCCTTCCAGCAAAACAGAAAACGATTATTAGCATCTTCATCCTTACTTTATGCGATCAGTGACAATAACTAAGGTGCTAGAACAGAAAATAACTACTATTGAAATGCGCTGTCTCCTGAAGGTAGCTAACAACTTGCCTGCTGGTTGGGGTGGATGAATCTAGCACACATGCCAAATGTCTAGCTGATGATTTTCGTTTACACTATGGGCGACACACACATTCCACAGTAATATACCCAACACTCAGACATTCCCTCCACCAGTCCTGGATACTCTCCAAAGTCCTGGATACCCAAGAAAACAGCCATATTGGCTCGTTAAGTATATTAACATTAGCTGAACTCGGTACCCACAAGAGAAGGAAAGGAATTTTAGATGTCTATCATTATACTTAATGAATTATTAGACAGGGCAAATGATTCCTCCGTCATCTACCTTCTCCCGGTGTTATTATGAATAATTAAAGAATTATTATATTATTTGAGCCCCCACCAAATGTTATTCTATCCTAACAGTTTAATTAAACAGGTAAGACTGAATACACTTGGAATTTAACAAACGATGTAGTTTAAAACTTGACATACAGCTTTATTTACTACAATGAAATTACCAGTTTGTTGATTTACAAAAACAGTGACTGGTTAATGTGATGATGGTAAGCTTCAGCGAGAAAAACAGCTCCGGGGTTTAGAGTGGTATGATGATGGTGGTATGTTAACGGAAATGATGTTAACTTATCTTATAAGCCTCTGACAGCCGTGAGGAACTGTCAAGCTTGTCCAACTCTTCCTTGCCTGTTTTCTGCCTGATTCAGCTTATTCTCCACTTCATCCCCACCTCGGTCTCCACATCGTTCCCACCTCGTTCTCCACCTCGTTCCCAGCTGGCCGAGTCTAACACAATGTAGTCTACTTCATGGACTGATCGTCACATGGGCGCTGTAATCATGGAAACAAACACATACGTGTAGTATCTTGACTTACACTAAGAATACATGTATTAATTGATATAACATATAATAATAGAATATACCCCATCACTCCTCCTCATATTCCACATGCTCTCCAGTCTAGTCTGAAGGTCTTTTGTCTTACATGGGCGTCACATATCCTGCCTTCCCTCTTCATGCTATGTCATGATAGTTGACTTTCTAAGTCTGTTGTCCGTCTTCACTCAGACTTCCAATCATTGTTTTTACATCAACACGTGGGGCAGGTTATGTGCTGAAACTCCAACCATTTTATATGTGCATGCTGTCCTGAATATTATCTTTCAGTGACAGTAAATACTGTACACCCATCATTCTTCCCCTGGGGTTATAAATCCCCTGTTTAGGTGAACACATTAAGTGAGCACATGGTGGGCACACAAAACGTAGCAGCATCCCTGCACATATTTGGGCATCATTTCCCACAGTCCAAACTCATATTTTGGCTGATCATGGAAACAATATAATTACATTTCATTATAGCAAATATCATTGTTCACATCTTATTTTATACACATGAAAACATACACTGAAAAACATGTGACACAAACATACAAGAAATAGGAATAGTTTAGCAGTTCCCTAACTTGAGATACTAAATACTCACAAAGAACTATTTCAAGCAGAATGTGTAGACACATTAGGAAAAGGTAGTATAGACTAAGCTTAACACCCTAACCTACGTAAACAAGATTAAAATTAATATTCACCTGGGAACTTTCCAGCAAATGCCAAACACGACTTAACCAGTGAGAAAATACTTTTCCACGGTAAGACTGAGTCTGTGGCCTGCTGGCGGCACTATGAGGTAAATCTACAATGTTCGCAGTATAAGTATCAATCTATTGTCCAAATTAAACTCCTCCCTTTCCTCGGTTCTACCCAACCCTCAAGACGATGACTTAAGCCACGCCTTTGAGGTAACTATCAGATCGAATTAGCTAACAAGTGGCCTGTCAGTCAATTCTGGACTGACATCCCTAGAGCAAACATTCTTAAGTGACCCAATCTAGTTTACAACGAATCTAACTGGCGGGTGTGAAAACGGTCCGTGAAGCCATTGTGTTTACTGCTTGACCCAGATCAAACATTCCTAATTGCCAAACACCTGTTCTGCCAAGAATTACACTGACTTGCGAACTCCGACGTCGCCCAATGTCTCGTCCACAATGTCCCTGTTCCACTCAATTTCTACAGTCTGGTCAGGAGATAACATTCTGACACTGGCGTGTGAATCAAACCTAACATCTCTAGAACCCCTGTATTGTAATTGCGTAACATTACCAAAGACTCAGTCGCTTTGTCTCGGACTAAGGACTGGAAACATTTAAATCAATTTGGTTTAAAGTAATATTAGGGTAAAGGGCAGAGTAAATATAATCCTGTCTCTTTAGAACCAGAAGAACTTATTACAAGTACTAACTTCTGGAACCACTGAGATCGTTTCGTGACAGGCCCTCCGTTAAGTTGGTCGTAGCCCGCTTAAGACCAATTTTACGACACTCAGTGATTCCCAAGAATGTTAGTACAACCTGTCATCTCCAGTATTGTTCCAGTATTCCTTGTGGAATCGTGATGTCCTGCATCGATATACAGTCACCAATTGTCCCTCATTCCAGACTAAGTCCTTAGTCCTAGAATCATGCGGGTATTCCGAGCAGCCGCTCAGTAATATCCATTTATCTGGAGGTTTCTTCTCCCACAGGATAAAAAATGATCTCCGCTTCAACAATGGGATTCCTCGACGCCGTTGACTGACAGTCGCTGTCCATTTCCTCACTTCGCCACGCCCTAGTAGCATAGGGAGGGCCTGAAGTGCTCTCCGAAAAGGATGAGTTGTAGTCAGGTAGGATTTTCTTTTCCTACATCTACAGATCCTGAAAAAATCTGTCACTAATCTCCTCTCAAATTGAGGGATATAGTCACTCATCATGACAGCATGCCGTGAGTGCAACTGACCACTGACGATTTCTTGAAGGAGTGTCCCCTTGTTTCCTCCTCGGTGCATCCTTTCCCTTTTACAAATTGTCCGGGTGGAATTCTCTTTCATTAAGATCAGTCCAGAATCAGAGCACAAAATCAAGTCAGGGGGTACAGTCAAATCATTAGGAAACTCAGGGTTTCCTGCAGACAGTAAAGTGGCATTTCTTCGCAATGAAGTTTCCACTATCAGCTGAGATACCCCTGTCACTTCCTTCGAAGCGAAGAGTAATACAAGACCAGAATGTTGGGGTTCCCTACTATTTATGGCTTGTTCCGCTTCAGGGTCCTTCATCAGAAGTATCCCTGTCGCCCCAGCTGTACAGGATAGAGACAATTTGTCTCCCTGATCACAAAAAGTACCTTCTTCTTCATCAATGGCAAACATTTCTGTCTGTCCAGTATCAGAGTGCACAGGACTTGCAGCAATGTCCTGTTTACTCATTGTCTCTAAGGTCGTCAAGAACTTAAGAGAACTATCCTCCTTATCTGTTATATCCGCCCTGGTCTGGCTTTCACATACCAAGTCTAGTGGAGGCAAATAAGGGGATTTGTTGCGGCCATAACAGTCAACTACTTTGGGCGAAAAGTCAGAACTAACTATTTCTATTTTGTATGCAGTCGCATCAAGGGAAATAGGGGAAACAGGTTTAGTGTTATTCCCTACATTAGTCTGCTTTACTTCCTCTTCTTGTTGGAAGGGACCAACGGAATTATGGGAGTTGGGTAAGTCTTTGCCCTCGTCCTCATTAATGGCTGATGTGCCAGTCGAACCAGTATGTCGACGGTTAGAACAGTTATCACGCTTGTGATTACTGCGGGGTGTGCTCTCATATATCTCATCTGAGATGATGGGAGTAAGGGGTTCCAGCAATGTAGATCCGGTGCCTTTTGAAGATTTCTGCTTCTTACTCCATCTTTTCCTTTTCGGCTTAAGAATGGAAGTAAATGGGGCCAGCAATGTAGATCCGGTTATCCCAACAGAAGAGTTCTTCTTGATGTCAGCTCTTTTCCTATTAAGAATAAGAGGGGTGGGGCAAGATCGTGGGTGGTCTATTACTTCATCCCTTGATGAAGTACCGTTTGGCAAAATAGTACACACCTCTCCATTGAGAGAGTGAGTCCCAGACCTTTCTACCAGAGTGTCAGTATGGGAGTTGTCAGTTCCCTCAACTACCCTAATAGTGTTCTCACCGTTCTCTGTGTCTAACTGCAGTTCTCTCTTCGTCTGCCTCAGTCGATAGTTATGCAGCTTTTCTTTAAAAAGCCTCATTCTTTCACTAGCTGCCTCCTCTAGGAGTTGCAACTTTCTAGCATCTTCTTCTTCTTCAATTTGCCGCATTCTCTCTTCTTCTAGCCTCTCTGCTGCATGACGGGCAAGCATCGAGTCATATTCTTCTTTCTCCCACTGGCGCTTCTTCTCTGCAGCATTACGGGCACTCATGTAATCGAAAGTATCCATATGGCCTTTACAAATGATTCTAACTGTGCTCCCACTCTACCCTCCGCTATCCCGAACTTCCTTACATCTTTCTGGAACTCGGTGCGTAAGTCCATTCTATCTTATTAGATCTATCTAGAGATAAATAAAATACTACCCCGAGTCCAGATTAGAAGAATATGTCAGAGCAAGGTAAACTGGGCAAAAGAGTAGCCTATGACAGCCGCACAAAGATGTAAATGAATCAAAGTTGCCTACCAGACTGACAGCTGATAGAATATTATAGCAGCACAGAGGATACGCAGGTAAATGATGTGATGTGATCTTACATTCAGTCACTAAGCATAAGTATCAATGATATGATGTCAACATATAATGCTCTACAATCTATATCAAATGATGAAACATGCAAGCAAATATAATAATCATCAACTTTAAAATTTACTAAATAAACAATAATCAATGGTTATGAAGTGATCAATGATAAGACATGATACTATCCATTTATTTATTTTAGTAAAAAGTTATTTATTACTCTGTACTCTCTCCCCATGTATAAATTACTAATTTTAATTTAGACTATACTGGCAGAAGAGTTAAAGTTAAATTTAATAAATTTACTTTCATTAGTCTAGGAGTAATTAGCCCAGTCCAAATCTCGGCGAGCTCGCCAGTGTGACGTGACGGTGGATAAAATGTTTATAATGTTGAGTAGGGATGTTCCTCTCAACACATTCCCTCCACCAGATTAACCGAACTAAAATCTGAGCTATGTTGCTCTCAGACAAAGTCCTGGATACCCAAGAAAACAGCCATATTGGCTCGTTAAGTACATTAACATTAGCTGAACTTGGTACCCACAAGAGAAGGAAAGGAATTTTAGATGTCTATCATTATACTTAATGAATTATTAGACAGGGCAAATGATTCCTCCGTCATCTACCTTCTCCCGGTGTTATTATGAATAATTAAAGAATTATTATATTATTTGAGCCCCCACCAAATGTTATTCTATCCTAACAGTTTAATTAAACAGGTAAGACTGAATACACATTTGGAATTTAACAAACGATGTAGTTTAAAACTTGACATACAGCTTTATTTACTACAATGAAATTACCAGTTTGTTGATTTACAAAAACAGTGACTGGTTAATGTGATGATAGGTAAGCTTCAGCGAGAAAAACAGCTCCGGGGTTTAGAGTGGTATGATGATGATGGTAATATGTTAACGGAAATGATGTTAACTTATCTTATAAGCCTCTGACAGCCGTGAGGAACTGTCAAGCTTGTCCAACTCTTCCTTGCCTGTTTTCTGCCTGTTTCAGCTTATTCTCCACTTCATCCCCACCTCGGTCTCCACATCGTTTCCCGTTCTCGTTCTCCACCTCGTTCCCAGCTGGCCGAGTCTAACACAATGTAGTCTACTTCATGGACTGATCGTCACATGGGCGCTGTAATCATGGAAACAAACACATACGTGTAGTATCTTGACTTACACTAAGAATACATGTATTAATTGATATAACATATAATAATAGAATATACCCCATCACTCCTCCTCATATTCACACATGCTCTCCAGTCTAGTCTGAAGGTCTTTTGTCTTACATGGGCGTCACATATCCTGCCTTCCCTCTTCATGCTATGTCATGATAGTTGACTTTCTAAGTCTGTTGTCCGTCTTCACTCAGACTTCCAATCATTGTTTTTACATCAACACGTGGGGCAGGTTATGTGCTGAAATTCCAACCATTTTATATGTGCATGCTGTCCTGAATATTATCTTTCAGTGACAGTAAATACTGTACACCCATCATTCTTCCCCTGGGGTTATAAATCCCCTGTTTAGGTGAACACCTTAAGTGAGCACATGGTGGGCACACAAAACGTAACAGCATCCCTGCACATATTTGGGCATCATTTCCCCCAGTCCAAACTCATATTTTGGCTGATTATGGAAACAATATAATTACATTTCATTATAGCAAATGTCATTGTTCACATCTTATTTTATACACATGAAAACATACAATGAAAAACATGTGACACAAACATACAAGAAATAGGAATAGTTTAGCAGTTCCCTAACTTGAGATACTGAATACTCACAAAGAACTATTTCAAGCAGAATGTGCAGACACATTAGGAAAAGGTAGTATAGACTAAGCTTAACTCCCTAACCTACGTATACAAGATTAAAATTAATATTCACCTGGGAACTTTCCAGCAAATGCCAAACACGACTTAACCAGTGAGAAAATACTTTTCCACGGTAAGACTGAGTCTGTGGCCTGCTGGCGGCACTATGAGGTAAATCTACAATGTTCGCAGTATAAGTATCAATCTATTGTCCAAATTAAACTCCTCCCTTTCCTCGGTTCTACCCAACCCTCAAGACGATGACTTAAGCCACGCCTTTGAGGTAACTATCAGATCGAATTAGCTAACAAGTGGCCTGTCAGTCAATTCTGGACTGACATCCCTAGAGCAAACATTCTTAAGTGACCCAATCTAGTTTACAACGAATCTAACTGGCGGGTGTGAAAACGGTCCGTGAAGCCATTGTGTTTACTGCTTGACCCAGATCAAACATTCCTAATTGCCAAACACCTGTTGTGCCAAGAATTACACTGACTTGCGAACTCCGACCTCCCGGCTCCACAATGTCTAGCGTCCACTCAATTTCTACATTCTGGTCAGGAGATAACATTCTGACACTGGCGTGTGAAAGGAAATTCTCTAGCCCCGGTGTAATTGCGTAACATTACCCAAGACTCAGTCGCTTTGTCTGGACTAAGGACTGGAAACATTTAAATAAATTCTGGTTTAAAGTAATATTAGGGTAAAGGGCAGAGTAAATATAATCCTGTCTCTTTAGAATCAGAAGAACTTATTACAAGTACTAACTTCTGGAACCACTGAGATCGTTTCGTGACATCAACCAACGCCGAGGAATTTTACAGTGAACTGACTAGCCTCTCAGTCACTTAATCTCATCGATACACAATCGACAACTAGACACCAACCAGGAACACGCACGGCAGACGTTAACAGCCCACTGAACAAAGATAGACACGACACTAAAGGAACGCGTCTCAAAAGAGGCCGCTCTTAGATGGCAACGGCTGAGGATTTAATCCAGCAGGTATGTGACTAAGACATGATCAGTCACGGAAAAGAATGGACGAATACACCAGTAGACATGCATAGCATCTCTAAGGTTGTCATCACACTCGAAAGATACCTTAGAGATCAAATCCCTGCGGACGTAGACACAGAGGTAAGGGAACTGATGGATCAGCATTCACACCCAGAAGATATCATCATTCACACAGATGGATCTTTGAAGTGCGGATCAAGATCAGCATGGGCATACACGGCGCAAAGAATGGCGAAAACAATACAGGAAGACAGCGGCGCTTACGAGACATCTACGTCAAGCATGACCATGAAATTGCCGCTGCTTCTAGAGAATTAGCATGGGTATCCGAGCAGACCGCCACACAGACAGTAATTGTATCAGACTCCATGAATATGCTTCAGAATATGGCAACAAGCGGTATGCGCTCTGAATGTTTAGAAAGCATTCGAAAATCGCACTTAACCTTAATTCCCGACACTAACACGATTGTGTGACATGGAAGTAAAGCACGTTTATGCCGTCTTCGAGGCCGAGATAGAAGACAATATAACCAGCTTCTCATTGGAACAATTGGTTGAAGTACTTTGGAGAGGCTGCTGCATCAGAGGACTGAGCACGCATGGGAATGCCTATTGTGCAGTGACGTCGACTGTGATAACATAACATAACGTAACGCACTGCCTCACATATAGAATGATTTGCATTGCTTTACTAGTGTACAGCCCTCCGCGTCGGCACCACAAGACAAACTCCTCGTACTGCTGTCTCAACTCTTCTTCTTCTTTTTTAGTTCGCCTGAAATAAGTTGTCTATATCAGCAGTCTTCTCTCTTGAATAAATTTCACTGTCGTTGTTAGTTTAATCAGTGATCCATAGAGTTTACGTTCCACTGTTGTTCTTTCTGACCAAAAGGTTTGCCTTAATGTGTCAAATTCGGTGCAGTCCTGGAGTATATGCTCTGCTGTCTGGAGCACCTTTCCACGGGTGCACATGGCTGATACACCTATCTTGAATTTTGTGTACATGTGGTTACATAATCGGTTGTGCCCTGTTCTGAGGCGGAGGATGAGTTTTTCTGCATGCAGGTTAAAAACGAATGATCTGTGAGTAACACCCTGACCCCACTATTTTTGTCTATGCCGATATTCACATACGTGAAGAATGTCTGTATTCGTTTTTCTTATGGTCCATGGAACCCTAAGGATTTTTTGTGTGGGTTGTTTCCCCTGATATTTTACCACATCTCGGGGCCCTCGAGATTCGGTAGGGAAATCCCCAGAACGTCCCAGAGTACAGAGTAAGTTGTAGTCGCTATTCATGTAAGTAGCCCTAACCAACCCCCCCCCCTCCTCTTCCCCACCCCCTCATCCCCCTCCATAATACATAACTATTCAGGAAATTCCCTAGGGATTCCCTACGAAATCTCGAAGATATGGGTTGTCTAAAATAAAAGTACCTATGTATTAATATATCTGAAATAATACGATATGTATAAACCACTTCGTTCGTGGTCTTACCGATACCAATTTGTAGCTCCGTGTCGTGGTTTTCTGTATTTGTCTTGAGCTTCTCGGGTGGCTTGGAAAGTGTTTATCTATTTTGCATGTGTCAACTACACCATTTATCCATCTCTTTCTTGTTCTTCCCTTCGCTTTCCTTTCAAATATTCTGCTGGAAAAAAAATCTTATGCAGTTTCATATGGCTGCCTTCTGAATAGATGGCCGAACCATTTAATTCTTTCTCTGTCAGTATAATTCAGACACCGTCTTATTCCAACTTCTCTTATACAAGTATTCGTAACCCTGTCTCTTTGTGTGGTGTTAATGACCTTACGGAGAGAGGGCATGTTACAGGCAGTTATAATCTGTTATAGTGCCATATTAAACGTCACTGACTGCATCAAGTAGAGACAAAGATTCTGTTAATCATTTTCTGTTTTCCTGGTAGGGAGACCTGTGGGTGATTAATTAAGCAGTGAGATAAGGGACGGCGTTTGCTTTATGTATGAACAAAAATTTCAAATGAGAACTTCTGTATATTGGGGGGGGGGGGGAGAGGGGGGGGGCGTGCGTTGTGTGTGAGTAGCTACTTAGATTTAAACATTTAGCAGGGACTTGGCGTCCCTCAACCCCCACCCAACCCAATTGGGGGAGGGTGAAAATCAAGGTAACAA
>CAJHNH020003635.1:343823-381323 GCA_905116865.2 Candidula unifasciata | reverse complement strand
CATGGTGAGATACTTCGTTCCATGTTGAGACACTTTGTCCCATGTTGAGACACTTCATTCTATGTTGAGACACTTTGTTCTACGTTAAGACACTTCGTGTCATGGTGAGATACAAACTTCACACTGAATTGTTAGCACTTTTCCTTCTTACCAGACATAGTGTTACAGTGTGCTATGGCGAGGCATGGGAACCTCACTCCATGGCGACGGCGTGTTTGACTGGCAGGCAGGTCCTGCTCGCGTTAAAAATGAATCTTCCACAATAGGCACATGAGATAACGGGACCATTGCTGCTATCGCATGTATATACTGTATCTTTTTTTTTCTTCTTCTCAGACACTCACCGTTTAACCTGTTTGCAATCCTTTTCTTCTTTGTCTCTCTTCCTTGCTAATTTCAGTTCTCCATGCAGTACGATCCTGACTCAACCCCCCCCCCCCGGTTCCTATGTATCCACCTAAATACACGTATCATTCATGCCCTGCTTTCTGTCATTTTTAAATCGTAGTATTCCCCGTGTGAGTTCCGGGGCCCCATTGTGGGGGGGGGGGGGACAAGAATAGATCCACTGCCTTCACTGCAAGCATGTCGTAGTGGTCGACTAACTAGGAACTTCCTTCGAAGTCCGAGAGCATCTGCCCGAGCGGCAAGGAACAACCAACTGCACACAAATGTCAGTAAAACGGATGTACACGCAAAAACTCAGGCCCTGACGCAAAGCTAAAGTCCAAACGGACGAACAACCAGGATTTTCCGCAGGAGCTTACAGCTGGTGAACAAAGTAGAAGAAAAGCACAGTAGCGGCCGACTCCGAAATCATCTGTCTATCTTTAATTCACCATACTATGAGGATATTCTTTTGGACTCTTCCATATTATCCCCCTATGACATGACAGTACCAGTGCTTTGGAAAATTTCCACATATCGGTAAATGTTTTAAAACAGAGTAGAATTGAATATCTTATAAAAACTGGTTGCTTGTGGACAGCAAAAACAACTTGACAGTTAATGGCGTCGTTCAACATTATTAATCCCTAGTTCTTTTACTTCTATGGAGTAGTTTGGACAAAAGGTCGGGAAATAACGGAACGGTTGCGGAACTGGTCCTAATTGATCTTCTTCATGGAAGAATTAGACAGGAAACTACAAATGGTGATTAGGTCTTTTGAATAATGCTATTAAATGTAATTATAATTCTCTGTATTATGTTGTGTGTGTATGTGTGTTTACGTGTTTGTTGTTTACTTTATGGTTTTTTTCTATTCCTGCTCCTTCTTTTTGTTCTTCTTCTTATTCATCATCATCATCCTCATCATCATCATCATCATTATCATCATCATCATTATCATCATCATCATCTTCTTCTTCTTCTTCTTCTTCTTCTTCTTCTTCTTCTTCTTCTTCTTCTTCTTCTTCTTCTTCTTCTTCTTCTTCTTCTTCTTCTTCTTCTCCTTCCTCTTACCAACTGTTCCTTCTTTTCCTTTGATGTACCGAAATTCCGAGAGCGCCGTATTTTATTTACTTCAACAGTGATGTTGTTTAAAGTGTCCAACTGCCTGCTGGCACGTTGACAAAGAAAACCTGCACTGAAATAGTAAACGAAAATTAATGGAAGAAACCAGGACGTCCAGAAGAAACTCCACAAAGAACATACAGAAGAGAGGTTAGTGAGCCGGCGAAGGCTCCATGGGCAATAGAGAACAGTTTGCACAAAATAGAACGGAGTGGAGGAAATTACCGTGACACCTCTCTAATGTATAAGGTACAACAGGGTAATGGTGATGGTGGTGGTGATGATGATCCTCATCAAGATGATAATTATAATGATACTAATGAGTTTAGCAATAAAGACACTAACAAGACGTGAAAGGTTCACAAAAGATGATGACATTATTGCCTAACATGGACACATCATCTGCGAGAGCGGTCTCCGTGGCCAAGTGGTCAAACCGTTGGCCTGGCGCTCTGAAGGTCTAAGGTCGTGAGTTAGTTTCCACAGCTGCTTCGTTCAGTCCACGAGTGCAGCTTTTTTTACGGAGACCTCTGGAGACGGTCCCTAGGAGTACGGTGTTCGTGCTTTTTGCAACGTTCTTGGCAAGCGGCTCGCTGTTCTCGGGGGGGGGGGGGGGGGGGCACCAGGTGCAGTGGGGTCGATCCTCTCCACCTCAACCATATGGATAGCACCATGTGCAATGGGGGTCCATCCTCTCCATCTCAAGCAGTTGAGATAACACCAGGTACAGTGGGGTCGATCCTCTCCACCTCAACTATATGAGATAGCACCAGGTACAGTGGGGTCGATCCTCTCCACCTCAACTATATGAGATAGCACCAGGTACAGTGGGGTCGATCCTTTCCACCTCAACCATATGTGATAGCACCAGGTGCAGTGGGGTCGATCCTCTCCACCTCAACTATATGAGATAGCATCAGGTGCAATGGGGTGGATCCTCTCCATCTCAGCCTCTAACCGTTTAAAATCGTCAACAAATTTAACTGTAGAATTGATAAAATGTCTAGTGTTCACCGCACATTTTTTCGTCGCTTCCTTTTTTTATCGCTACGGGTGATGTGAGGTCCTATTGCTTGCTCTTCTGGCCACCTCGACTGTAGACACATCGCACTGTTGAAGAGACTCTTTGATAGTATCTGTCCACCGCATTCTTGGTTTAACTCCTGCTCGCTGCCAGTCTTTTCTGTTTTGATTAAGCGTTGTATGGTTTATCGCCGCAAGGCATTCTAAGTCGCCAGCCGTTCTATTTGATGTCTTTGTATGTAATTTAATATTGGTTCTGTGGTGAATTTTTCTTCTGCCTTTAGCCATGCTTTTTTTTCTTCTGTTCACTGCCGCAGTGTTTGACATCTTTTTTCCCCGGTTACTATTTTTTTTCCTGCATATGTTTAACGGAAGGGGACAAATTCTTTTCACGATAAACTGATTTCTTCAAATATATTACGTTTGACTGAATGTGGGCTAAGAAGACAAATCAAGTACAACCCGGTAATGACCCGACTTCCAGACGGACCGAAATAGGTCTCTCGTGCCGAGCTGGATATAAGCTACCAAGGTTGTATTTTACGAGGCTGTGAAGAAAACTGATGGATGTTAATTAATGGGCTCTTGTCCGAGCGCACGACAGGCTGGAACTTTCCTTGTTTCTTTTTTGGTCTAGTACTTGTGCTGTTTCTCAGAACTGAGTTTTTTTTAAGTTTGCTTTCTAAAAAAAAAAAAAAAATTTTTCCCATGTGTGCAGGCACCACATAATAGTGAAGCATTCTGTACTAGGCAATTCCCGGTCTTGCCAGTTAGCACTCCGTGGAACCCAAGCTGTATGGGTTAGTAGAGGCTATATGGATATGGAGTCAGCAAACATCTAACTGAAGTGTGTAAGAGCCTATCGGTTATTTGATAGTCTCATGATTACTGCACTATTACAGAAACATACCATTGTGTTCACATTGTCAGCTGGAGACAACAGACTCGGCAGCCATAGGTACAGGAAATTCAAGATGGAGTTGAGGGGGGGGGGGGGGGGCAGGGTTTGCCCAAATGTACAGGCACAACATAATAGTGAAACATTGCCTGCACTAGGCAGATCCCCGGTCTTGCCAAGTTAACATTCCAGTGGAGCCCAAGCTGTAAGAATCAGAAGAGGCTATATGGATATGGAGTCAGCAAACATGTAACTGAAATGTGTAATAGTGTATATACATCAAGTAAAAGTTGCACACAAACAAGAGCCGGTGCATCGTAACCTTTTGAAGTAAATTCAGGAGTAAGACGGAGATGTATGGTACCTCCTCTGCTTTTTATAACATACCTTGACAATATATGCAAAGAAGCAGAAAGCGAAGAAAAGAAAGATATCTCAGAATTGTTATTTGCAGAGGAACACAAGTTATCAGCTGAAACGGAAGAGAGTTTAGAGAACTATATAAACCAAGTCAATACTAAGTGTGAGAAATATAATTTGAGGACGAGCATTGATAATGTGAATAAGCAGTGGTAAAAAGCAGACAGTAAGAAACCAAACAAATCAAAATAAATAACACAGAAGTTAAACAGACGAGCGAATAAAATATCTATGGTCATTTTTCACCTTAGATTGAAGAATGGATAGAGAAATCAACATACAGTACTCGAAAGCTAATTAGGTTATGGGACAGTTAACACCGCTTTTTGAGGCATAGAAAGATACCTCTATCAACAAAAGCAAATCTCAAAAGAACGTTTTTTTTTTTTGGGCCGACATTGTGCTACTAATGCCAAATATGGACACTCACTACAACCAATGAGCGGAATTATCGTAACAACAGATATGAGATGTCTTAGGATAGCTGCCGGTGTCACAAAAAGAGATAAAATCAAGAATGAAGAAATTAGAAGACTAGGACTGAAACCAGTCATACAATTTACTAAAGAACAACAAACGAGGTGGTTTGGCAACATGACGAGAGTGACATGGTACCAACTGCCACAGAGATCCGCGCTGAAGAAATCTAATGAATGAACTCAGAGCAAGGGGAAGACCATACAAGAAATAGAGGATATCATCAGGAGCAACCTAACAGAAATGAACACCAACGTGTCCCCCAACATTTCGCCGAAGCAAATGGTGGAAGAGAAGAAGAAGAAGAGAAAGAAGAAAAAGAAGAGGAGGCTATATGTGACACCACAGCCTTCATTTAGACCTCTCTGGTTTTCTGTCCTGAAAACCATCGGCAGGGAGAACGAAAGGAAGAAGAAGGCGGACTCTTTGAGTACCAGACAATACACTATGTGTGAAATATGGCGTGATCTAACACGCACTCAAGAAATATAGTAAATTTTTATAATATGCAAGACAAGCCATGTTTTTATACAAGGTGCATAGATGCGCGTTGAAAAACTCAAATGCAAGAAAGGCATGCGTGCCAGTTCTGAACCCTTTGAAAAGTTCGTTCATTTATTTGTTCGCTTGTTCGTGAATCGTATTTCCGGGGTGCCGGGTTTGACCCTAACTGCGGGCAATTTGGCAGCATACGCCTTTGTATCAGGAGTCAGTCCTTTAGCAAGCAATGGCGAACTACCAAACGTAAAATTGTCTAAAACAAACAGAATAGAAAAAAAAAAAAAAAAAAAAACGAATGCTGCGGTTGGTTCTGCAACGTTCTTCACAGGATACTTAACTAACTCCCCCCCCCTTCCAAAAAATAGATGTTAAAAACTTTCTTTGCTCATATTAATTGGGGGTGGGGGGGGGGGCACAGTGAGGGACAGGTGAAAGGTGTTCATGTGTGTGTGTGTGTGTGTGTGAATGATGGACATTCGCCTAACTTGTGAAAAAAAGATAGAAACTGTGCATGCTAGCGAGTATATTCCTGTGTGTATGTGTGCGTGGGTGTGTGTGTTTGTGTGTGTGTGTGTGTGTGTGTGTGTGTGTGAGAGAGAGAGAGAGAGAGAGAGAGAGAGAGAGAGAGAGAAAGATAGAGAACAGTAAAGCATTGGCGCATCAAGAGACAAAATCGAGCCACACACGTTAAGTTAGCAGTATGTGCCTGGTGCAGTGCATACATCTCAAGCGGAGAAGAGTTCCCAGCTTTGCTGGCCTCACTTTCTTCTTGTCCAGATTCAATTTGACCCCGTGGCAAGATATGATTGATCAAACAACAAACGCCAGGAAAACACTGGATCAATACCTGTCTGTCTAATTCTGGCGTTGTTTTAGACGCTCTAGGGTTACTGCCTGCCTTTAAACTGCATTTGCTGCCTGCCTGATAAACTGCCTGTGCTGTCTGGGTTTTTTTTAACCACTGTTTCGGCAAAGGCAGGTTGGTCTTTGAGCTTGATGATTTAGGGCCGCATGGCTAGTTATGCCGCCACGGACTGTGCAGGTTAGGATTACACTACAATTATTGAGCCTCTATGATGTAGCGGCTAGACGCTCGACTGATCATCTGAAGGCCACGCGTTCAAATCCCAACATTACTGGTTTAAAAAAAATAACTTTGGCTTCCAGATCAGCCCAGTTAATGTGGCCAGAGTATTTCAGTTGTCTCTTTTTGATTTATTGTAATAATTCTCTTCTCATATGTAGTCTCCCCGAAACCTCTGTATTGGACTGTTTTTGTGTGCATGATATAGGACTATTCTTCGGTTTACCCACATTTCCAGGGATTAAGTTCGATTTTCTAGTTGCTTCTTCATTGTCCAAGTAGAGTGCAATTTTTACGCCTGTGCCACTTTGGGCGTATGGGAGCTAAACTCTTGTTTTTGTTGTTGATTACGCGGCCTACCATGGGTGGTACGGTTAGCGTCACGCTGTTGCCTTTATTTCCCCGGAGTATGTGGATCTCTTGTATCTTGTCTGTCTTACATATGTCGGCGTCTGTGGCTTAGGCGTTGCGAACGCGCTTCGTAATGCCGGGGTGCTAGGTTCTATCCCAGCTGCGGATGATTAGTCTTGCGTTGGTTTCGACAGTGATACCGAGAGCTTACCTTCCAGGCAGCAGTGGCAAACTACTGAAATTTGCCTTTAAAAAAAAAGCACACTCACACACAAGAGCCAGAGAGAAACAAAATGCTGGGGTTAATTTTGCAACGTCATGTAAATGATTCTATATTATATCCTGTATACCTTCTCCTTTTCTTCTTCCTCTAGTTACCTCATCGAAGTTTTAGGTTATACCGGTGTGTTGGGGAATGAGCAGACAGATATACTGGCCGGTTCTGCACCGCTTGGTGGTGAACTGATGTGCAACAAACTGGATGTTGTGAGGGCTCTTTGGGAGGCTCAGATAGATCATTATGGTCTGGGGAAAATGGCACTGCGATGAGTTACAAGGGAATCTGGCCCGCGCTCGACTTTCATGGTAAAGGCGAGACGGATATACAATCAGACAGTTACTGGTGCCTTCGGAATTGGAACTCTTCGCTTGCTGCTGAAGATGGGGACGGAGCGCTTATGGGGGAGGGGTGTCCCGAGTGCTGTGATGTCGATTCTGAATTCAACATACAACAACAACATTCAACTCTTCAAATTTGCCAACTGGATGCATTTCTGGACACTGAATGATCGAGACAGCGATGAAGCAGAAATGTCACATAATCATCTTATATCGCAAGCCAGAGTATGTGAAGACCCATTGTCGGATAACATGGACAAGGACATTTGCACACACGAAGAGAGCTGATCACGCACATTAGAAGGAGACAGTCTACACTTGTTGGGCATGTCATGAGAAAGAAACCACCTGAAGAACATCGTACCAATGGAAACATTAGAAGAAGAAAAAAGAGCCAGTTTGAGACCAGCAGAGAAGATACTGGACAGTTTGACATCATGGCATGGTTGATCATCTGTGTTAGAAGTGAATGAAAGTACACGAGACAAAAGGTTGTAGATATCGCATGACTCCGATCACAGCACAGCATGGACTATAAGAACAAAGGGTGGGGGGGGGGGGGAGACATCTAGCCCTGCTGCATTATCTGCTGTGAAATCAGCTTTAACTTAATGCACCCTGCTTACGCAATGTGAAATTGCATCAGATGTATTCAGAATTGCGTGCCGTTTCTAATAGCGTGACATATACCTTAATTTCAACAGTGCAGCTATCGTTACCTGTTAAAATGAGTTAATTTTTGAAAGTACCGTCTAGGCCCGGGCTTTCGATCTCCTTTTATCGGAGTTTATCTGTTTCTAACATGGTATTAGTAAAGTCCCACACATCTCTATATCTGTCCGCTTATAAGTTTATCGACGTTTTCTTTAAGCCTTCGTGTGCGCGCCACAATTGTTGCTTTCCTGCCAGCCAGCCAGGGGAAGATAAGCTTTGCCATTGCCGTGGTAACCGTTCGGTGCGTCGATACCGACAGGAATGACTCCACAGCAGAAGTGGCGAGCGTTCAATTCTTATAGATGCGACAGCTCTGGTTGTTGCAGACAAGTTTTTCTACACCGCTGCAGGTTGATAGATAATAACTCTGGAGACCTTTCTTTGTTCAGGCGTCGAATGCTTGTTGGATTGTCTTTGACAGCCGAGCGGGTTCCTTCTGTGCTTTGTTGGTACGGATGATTAGATCAACGGGTTTTCGTATTCTTGTGGTAGTTGATGGACGTGTTGCTTATGTTGCCTTGTAAACTAATTATTTTGTGATGTCATTTGTTATTCTGTTTGATGACAGGAAGGATTTGTCATTCTGTTTGATGACAGTAATGATATCTTTTGGCAGGCACCTACTGCTGCAGGGGTTGAATAAAGGAATATATAAATACATATACGTAGAAAGATACGCCAACAGTGGAGACTTTCTTTAAAAGTTCAATGGAAACCGCATATTGCTTCATGCGATTTAATATATGTACACGGCTCACGCTTTCACGTGGCAGAGGCAGGTTTGAATCCTCGTCAGGTGTTTTTTTTTAATATCGGAAAACGGAGGGGGGAAGAAGGGGGGGGGGGGGGCAAAATTAAAATCCTTACCTACAGCCCGTAGTCACTGCACTAATTAGGCGGCCTCCTAATTCGCAAGCTCAAAAGGCCCTGTGTATTTACACACTCTTTGTGTGTGTTGGGACTGTCACAATCAAGGTTCAATGTCTTCTTAATTCTTGGCGTTCACCGAATGGGAACCCGGCGGAAAGTTCTGGTCGCTCATCCACCTCTGGAGTTTAGACTTGTTCTATAACCTGAATGCTGCGTGTACATCCGTTTTACAGATCTGACTTATTTGTATGCAGATTGTTGGCTCCTTGCCTTTCCTGCAGAGACACTCCGACTTAAAAGCAGATCCCGAATTAGTCGACTCTTACGACATGCTTGTTGGGAATAAAGTGGGTCTGTTCTTGTTTTCCACACATTGGGATCTCGGAACCCACATACGGAGGTAACTAATTCAGTACCAGATGATAGTTCACCGCGCGTTTGTTAAGGGTCTTCTTACACACACTCCCTCCCCCGTCACCTCACCACTTCACCCCATACGACCATTCATTTGTTAAACTAAGCCACACTGAATGCTCCAGTTGTTGTTTACTCCTTCTCTTTGACATATTAATTTTTTAATTCTGACCGAAACATTGATTAACTCAAGCGAAAACTATCTGGAATATAAGTTAGGGTTAGTTCGACGTTATTCTCCCCAAATAGAGTAGATCACTTTTCATTCACAAGTTTGTTGGGCTGGTCGACTTTCCTTAAGGTTACTGGTGTGTAACCGCTCCTTTGTTTGGTTTCTGCGATGTCTTGCATTTACGTTTTTATTCTGAGAAAGAGAATGCCTGCGACATAGGTTGCAGCACTCTCTGGGAGGCTTGTGTTGGACCTAGTTTCTCCATGTGTTTGGAGTGTTAAAAGCGCTGGCGTGTTGAAATATACAACACGCGAAATCAGCGGCATTGCTGAACATCCCCGTAGCCTTGTGCGAATGTCACGGGGTTTATGGGCGGGGTCGGGGGGGGGGGGGGAACTAACGTCGAACTAACTTAAGTTAGTTGCGTAACCTTTACAGAACATCGCAGAATCTTACGCAACACTTTTGACTGTTAGTGATTTAACTAGACAATTTTACGTTCAGTCGTTTGAGTAGTTCAGTAGGAAAATTGGAGGAGAGGAGAGGCAGAGGGAGACCAAAAGAAAAGAGTCTGGACAGTTTGACATCATGGCATGGGGAATCAACTGGGTCAGAGTTGATTGAAAGTACACGCGACAGAATGTTTGTGGAAAAATATGACTACCAGCGCCACAAGGCATAGACTGTGGAAGATCATCTGGGTCAGAATTGATTGAAAGTACACGTGACAAAGGGGTGGTGGATAGACATGAATACCAACGCCACATGGCATGGACTTTACGAAGAAAAAGAAGTTTAATTTTGTCTCAACGGTCGGCTGTCAATGCTACTTTTGAAACCAACGAAAGACGGTTTGCTGCCACCACATCGCCCGCATCTGGGATTGAACCTGGCACCACGGAATTACGCTGGCAACGCCCGAAGCCACAGAAGAGTACTTTAGAGGTAGAATAGGTTAAATAATATATGTTGGGCGCAAAAAGGGTGAATTAGGACAAAAACTATAACCAGATCCGAGGTTTTGATGAGTGTGAAATTCCCCCCTATCATAAATAGAGTGCCAATTTAGGCGCTGGAACAATAAACTTGGTGAGCTTTAGAGTCAGGAAAAGCGTTTTTTTTTACTCAGAAAATAATGTACTACTCTGCCCTTTGTTGCTGTTGTGTTGAAAAATCCTCCGGCCGAAACGTCCGATTTTTATTATGTGTTCACGATGTTAAGTTGAGTCAGGTGTCTCCGTATGTGATGTGTTGCATCAATCCAGAGGTTACAGGTAGTGAGAGTCACCTGGATATATTGACCCAGTGATGTAGGCATGTTTGGGAATGAGCAGGCAGATAGGCTGGCCGGACTGGCCACGCGAGGGCGTATACTGCAACTGCATAGGCAGAGGTGATCTCTCGCCTGTGGGACGATGTACGAGTAAAAAGACGTTACTGAAAACGAGTACCTGGAGAGAATGATGCAGCGAGGTGTGTCTGTGAACGCCACTTGAGGTTCGAGGGACAGGCAAGAGGAGTATTTAATCAGATGACAACGGGCGCCATCAGTACATGACTAACCCGTTCATATTACAGGAAGACAACTATAAGACCACTATGGTCACACGCGAAAAAAATTTCACATTTCGGAACTATTCAAATTCAAAAACTGTTTTCAGTACTTTTTGGCAAAATAAAATACTCAAAATTTTAAAACAATAAATGATGGTCCAAAGGACATTGTGTATGGAAGCTCGCTCTCCTACGAGATACGCCTAGCCAGATCACAGTGAGACAAAACAAACAGGAAACACCAAGAAAGAAGAAGGAAGACATACACCAGTGACAACAGGACGAGCGGTTTGATTCGGATGGAAGCATCAAGCCCAGAAATGGCACACACACTAAAATTCAGTCACGAAAGTGACGCAAATAACCCAGACCACAAATATAGCTAGCAGCAGTCAGAACGTGGTCGAGTTTTTTTTTTTTTTTTTCTCAAAAGGACTTTGACTTGGACTTGGCGCCATCAGTCCTCCTCGCTGGCTGTTGGGCATCCAGACTAAGCTAATATGGGCGAGTCTTGAATGTTGTGATCTCCAATCATTATCCCAGTTGTTTGGTATTGGCTTGATGCAGTCATCCCTGTTGTCATCACTTTTTTTTTTTTACTTACATAAACATTTTACCCACAGCGTTGTATCCACAGCATTGTATCCGAGCATTGAATCCACAACATTATATCCACAACATTATATCTATGTCATAATATGCACAACATTGTATTTCTTCGAACGTAAAAGCGATAAAATGGGAAGGAAAGAAGAACAGTAAGGACACATCTAGAGAGAAATTGCGTGTGGTAGAAAAAGAAAAGTAGCAAAATTATGTTCTACCCAAAATAAAAATAAAATGTCATTGTTACAGTATGTACGACTTTTCCCATGTAAATTTTAAAAAAAAAGCGGGGGGGGGGGGGGGGGGGGGAGTGGGGTGTTTGAGTCTGAGAATTTAGGGCTGCTTGGCTTGTGCAGTCGACTGTGTAGGTAAAGATTTTACCCCCACCCCCTTTTTCTTACATTAACTAACACACAAACAACGCGCGCACACACACATACACAGAGACGCATTTTTTTTTTTACTATTATTAAATATACCAAAGATTCGAACCTGGGTCTGGCACATTGGCAACTGTGAATCTCTATAAACAACGGTGAAAAAGCGAACAATGAAATGGCATGGACACGTAATAAGATCCAACGGCCGCTCAAAAACAATACTGCAGAGCTGAGTAGAGGGAAAGAGGAGAAGAGGCATAGCAAGAAAGACCTGGCTTAATAACCTGACTGACTGGACAGGCCTCAGACATGCAACCATGAAGTCTGTCGCAACTTACAGCCAAATGTGGAGAGAGCTGATCAGACAGTCAACAGAAACTGGTGACACGCAATGCTACGTGATAATCATGATCTGGCATAGGAGAGATGCCAGCGGTGCTTAGAAAAGAATTGCCAGTACGTATATTCTGCCATAGATAAAACTTTAGTTGATCAGTATGTTTTATTTTTTTATTTTGCAGAAAAGGAAGGCAAATTTCTTCATCTGACACAGCAGACTAAGCTGAGGTTGATAGCTTATACCAAGCAAGCAGCCTTTGGACAATTTACGCCAGTTTCCTCACCGGATATTGGTTTCTTCTTAGACGGTGTTGGCAACAACAGAAAGTGAGTTGATTGTGTTGTCTTTTTTATCTTCTTTGTCGTTCTGTTAAGTTCTTGTTTTATTGTATACAAGGCAGTCTCGTGAATTTATGTTTCGTCACTAGTGTGGCGTGTCCATATGTTAGATTATATATATATATATATATATATATATATATATATATATATATATATATATATATATATATATATATATATATATATATATATATATATAGTTCCCCTCCCCACCCCACCCCCCCCCCCCCCCCCAAAAAAAAAATGTCCTGTGGGATGGCTGCCCACTCTTCCTGGAGTGTCTGGAACAGATCACGACCATTGGCTGGAGCAACGTTTCGGCGACAAACACGTCTTTGCAGCTCATCCCACAGGTGCTCAATCCGACTCATGTCTTCAGACAGGGATGGCCAGGAAAGGGTTTGAATGTTATTGACAGCTAGGAACTGCGTGGTCAACTGTGCAGAATGGGGGGGGGGGGGGGGGGGGTCTGGTGTTGTCCTGTTGAAAAATATATCTGTTGGCATCCCAAAAAATGGAAGGAGATGTGGTCGAAGAATTTCATGGACGTATAGTTGCGCATTCATGCTTCCTTCACCAGTTGACTCCTTTCGTTGTAACTGATCATTCCTTATACCATTACACCTCCACCACCGTGCAGCCGAGCTTCATCAACACATTTGTGGGCTAAACCTTCATTTTGTCTACGTTAGACCATACACAGGCTATCATGACGCTTCAGTAAAAAGACAGATTCGTCACTTAACCAGACACGTCTCCACTGATTGCCACTTGCCCAGCAACGATGCTGGTTGGCTCAAAGAAGTCGATTTTGGCGGTGGCGACGCGTAAGGACAGGTCCTCGGTGTGGTCGTCGAGCCCAAAGTCCAACAGTTTGATCAGACACATGACATCCTTTAGACAGTGCCTGTGCAGTTGAGGAAGCTGTTGTAAACCTGTCTCTAAGGTGACGAAGCCGAATAAAGCGATTCTCAACTGTTGTTGTCACTCTTGGTCGTCAACCGCGATGTCGGTCTTCAACTGAACCAGTGGCTTGAAACCAATGCCAAAGTCGACTGATGGTACTCTGATGCACATTTAGATGCCTGGCAACCTGAATTTGACTTTCTCCTGCTTGCAATTGGCCAGTAGCAACACTCCTTACATTTTTTGATAGAGGCGCCATTCGTGACTGCTTGAAAATGAACTGATCATTTTTGTGTAGCCTTATCCTTTTATAGGATTTCAATTGCGTAGGCAGTGAATAGTGTTCACCGCAAATTGTCTTGCTTTCTTGTGCGCACATCGTGAGCTATGCTCACAAATGTGATCTTAAACACATTTGGCCACTGCGTTGTAACGTTTACAAACACCCACTCAATTCACGCCCACATATCCACTGGACACTGTAAACAAGATTTAAGTCTGGTTTTCACATACCGAGGACGGTATTTTATTTCCAAACTAATAAAAATGCGCGATCGGATAACTATGCGTTTTTGTGTGTGAACAGTATATATATATATATAAACTTGATAAAGTGTGGATCAACATATAGTTTTCTAAAGAATGGTACGACTTTCTTTGAAAATTTAGACCACTCTTCTTTTTACTGCCAGTGCTTTTTTTTTTTTTTTAAAGTTCTTCCATGACATGATGCCAGACTGCCTAGATACTTTCTCTGCTAGTTTACCCCTGGCTGACTTGTCTTCCAGCTTTCTTGCGGTCACAGTATACTCAAAGTTTCCCCTTCTCAGTACGTGCTTGAAAGTGTTGATTAGTTTATTGCGATCGGGTAACCAACTGGCTCTGTAGAGTATTTTCTCGCCAGACATCTTCATGACGCTTTCGACGCCTACAATTTGGATTCGGCCGAGAAATTTAGCACCTATTTAGAATGGGTAAGACTCGTTTCATTGAAGTCGTTTCGTGAGCTGTATGTAATTCGAGTTGAGTGCACATTGCAGGGTCGTTCTTCTTCTTTTTCTTCTGCTTTCGCTCTTAAAAAGACTGTTGGCATATTGTGTTGTGGTCAACAACTAGGCTGCTATATTTGCGCCTTTCGACGCAATAGATTCAATTTCAGCAAAATCCTAATTAGTGGGCTCTTACAGCATGCTTTTTTGGGTGGCAGCGGGTCTTTTTTTTCCCCCTCAGCAATGAGGTCCGGTAACCCACACGGGCATACAGGATCGTATTTTAAAGACTTCTTCGTGGCGGACCAGACAACGATGGTGCAGGCTAACTGTTCAGTTTGTATGTGAATCTGCATTTGATACGAGTCATCACCACCATTATTATCAGTTTCCACTCCTGCCGTGAGGCGACGTGGGGAGGAACAGTTAGCGATCCATTGCTTGAAAGGCAGAAATAGCTACTATCATTCATTGACGATGTAATTTTTTTTAATGTCATCAATTAATCTTTTGCTCTTGATTTCACATCTGTTCTTTTCTTTTTGATTTCACATCTGTTCTTTTGCTCTTGATTTCACATCTGTTCTTTTCTTTTTGATTTCACATCTGTTCTTGTCCTATGTAGCGCTTGCTTTGTTAGTTTTTCTGGCTGTATTCTAACTAGATGATCAAACCATTTGATCCTCCGTTAATCATTGAATTTTCTGCATGGTGCTGTTCCACGATCTGTCTGATATCGTTTCTGGCTCTGGTCCTTGATGGTCAAGTCGGCGGATTGTCTCAGGCATCTCATTTCACATGTGTTAATTTTACGGAGGTTAACCTTTGATAATATCCATGCCTGGTACTTGTAGCATAATATCTTTATGAATATGCTGTTTATAATCTGATTCTTGGTAGTCTCGCTTGTGTTTGAATGTCTTAATAACAGTATCAGTTAGTACATAAATGCACTGGCTCGCTAGCATCTGGTTTCTATTTCCCAATCTATTCCCCCTTCCCCCGAGAATATACTTCCTAAATATTTAAATTCTGTAGCCTGCTTCAAACAGGTACCATTCAACACCATATGAAGCGAACTAAGAGGTCTTCTGACCTGCATTTCTTCAGTTTTAATCGTATTCACTTTCATATTATATCTTCTGCATGTTGAATTTAGCCTGTTGAAATGGTCTTGCAATCTACTCCCCTTATTGTATATCAAGCATGAAAAAAAAGAGAACACAGCAGGTCGTGACTAGTTTCTTTTCTAAGAAAATTAGACTCTGTGAACCTTTTCCCCTTGCCGCAAGTGACATATTTTATTTTCTATTAATTATTCATTCTCTCAGTCGAGTGTACGACTCTGTGGCTTAAAGGTTCGTGAATGCTTTTAACGATTTCTTGATTCTCGCGTACTCATCATCAATCAGCAAGTCCTTTATAGAACGTCGCTCTCTTCACGGCAAGCCTGAAAGTATCCATCTCGCGTACTAGGGTTCGATTTCCGCAACGGACAGTGTTCGGATGGTCATGGAGTTTATGCCTGGCTGGTGTAATAGTCGTTTCCGGTGCCCTAATTATAACTTCTTTGGAGGTTGAACGGGGTATCTGGGTTTCTGCCATGATGGTCTGCCATCCATGCTGTCGTTTTTAAATCTCATGGTGGTATGGTAAACCCTTAGGTAACTTTCCAGAGGGGACAAACTGATCAATAGTGTTGGAACAGTAGTACGGGGGAGGTACCAACACCACAGGTTTGGACTGCAAGAAGAAGAAGTTGATTGGATGGGATATCTGGATAGATACTAACGCCACAGTCTTTTACTTTAGGAAGAGGTTGATTTGATGGGATATCTGTAAAGGTACCAACGCCACAGGCTTGTACTATAAGTAGAAGAAGTTGATTTGATAGGATATCCGTAGATGTATCAACGCCACAGGCTTGGACTATAAGTAGAAGAAGTTGATTTGATAGGATATCCGTAGAGGTATCAACGCCACAGGCTTGGACTATAAGTAGAAGAAGTTGATCCAAATTCGCCCTTTTTAGGACGAAATTTTTTGGCATTTGAAGCCCTACTCTGGCTTTTGCCAGGGGCCGCAATATAGGCAGGCCATACATATGGCCAAATTTCTGAACGCGGTTTCTGGTACCTCTCCACGGTGATCCTCCCCCACATGGTGGCACTTTGTGTCATCGGGTGTTTATCGCTTGTGTGATGTCCTGGTGGGGTAGAAAGTCAGTCAGTCAGTTGATAGGATATCCGTAGAGGTATCAACGCCACAGGCTTGGACTATAAGTAGAAGAAGTTGATTTGATAGGATATCCGTAGAGGTATCAACGCCACAGGCTTGGACTATAAGTAGAAGAAGTTGATTTGATAGGATATCCGTAGAGGTATCAACGCCACAGGCTTGGACTACAACAACAAGAAGAAGTTAATCTGATGGGATATCCGTAGAGGTATCAACGCCACAGGCTTGAACTACAACAAGAAGAAGTTGATCTGATGGGATATCCGTTGAGTTACTGTCGCCACATATTTTAACTATAAGAAGTTGATCTGATGGGATATCTGTAAAAGTAACAACGAAACCGGCTTGGACTATAAGAAAAAGAAGAAGTTGATCTGATAGGATATTTGTAAATATACTAACGCCACAGTTGTTGGCTATAAGAAGAAGTTGATTTGATTGTATATCTTTATGGGTATGTTGGATCAAAATCTATTCCTGATGATTGCACGATCACTTCTCTCTGTCTTGTTGTCTTCCGGGCTTTTCCCCACATACAGTTTTCTTAGTTCGTGTTGGGAAAATACGTTACTGAAAATAAGATTGTACTCACCAAAGATCTGTATCAAATTGTCTACTCTGTTATTTGTGGTTTAACTTCGTGTGACCCAACAATCTACGCATGTTTCTTCTCCCCGCAACGTTTGTGTTCGTGTATGTTAACACCGCTGATAGTGTTAAAGGTCTTGTGTTCTTCTTCTTCTTCTTCTTCTTCTTTCGTTCGATTGGGTGAAAAAAAGTTTTCTGTATCAGCAATTATGTCTCTCGTATAAATTTGACGGTTATTTTTATTTCTTTCATCTCTCGTCCTTTTTTTGGATACAATTTTTCGTTCTTTGAAGCCCTCCTCTGAATGCCAGAGGCCGCAATATAGCCTGGCCATAAATATGGCCTAAAGGCTGAACGCGGTTTCTGGGACCTATCCACGGTGATCCTCACCCACATGGTGGCACATTGTGTCATTGGGTGTTTATCGCTTGTATGATGTTCTGATGGGGTAGAAAGTCAGTCAGCCGTTATTTCTTTCAGCAGTCCTTAATAAAGGTTTCTTTCCACCTTTGATCTTTCTGGCCAAAAGGTTTGTCTTAATATGTTATAATGAGTGCAGTCTTTGAATCTGTTTTCTGCTGTCTGGGGCGACTTTCCTCTTGACTGATACGGCTGTCTTTTAAGTTTCCTGTATACGTGGCTGGGTAATCCGTTGTGCCCTCATCTAGGGCTCAGGGTCGTGAATCGCCTGAGCTATCTATAATACAGTAGTCGTCTTGTACCGGGGTTGTAGTTTTCAGATTGATTTAAGGATTAAATGATCCTGTTCTTTTTTGGCGATATGTTGAATCTTGGGTTCGAATCCACTAAGAGTGTTTTTTTTTTAAAATAAATTAACCTAGCTCCCAGGTCGACAAAGTCTAAAATGAGTACCACGCAAATTCATAGGAAATAAAGCGGCCGGCTGGTACTGATTACATCACCCATTGAGCTCCGATTGGTGTGCGAAAAGCATGAGTCTGGCATCATATGGCAGATTAGACACTTGTATGACATATGCCGTTTACTTTATTTTATTAGTAACCTCAGCTGATAGCGTTGAACACATGCCGTGTACAAAATGGCATTGAGTCTCTGGAGATGGGGATGCACACAGAAGAATAGGTCGGAAATAAAAAACATTCAAATAGAGGGGTTTTGGGCCGTGCTATGGAGTTCGTGCACCAGTGCCCAATCTCCTATCGGCGTTTCATCAGCGTCCTGTGGTGAAATTTCATTCATGGAAACATGGCGGCGGGCAGCAAGAAACTTCATATTCGTCCCAGGGTATGCAAGCGTTGTTGGTAATGAAAGAGCTGATAGACTTGCAGGTGCTGCATTAATTGAAGATGGCCGGCCCATGGATTACGCAGACATTGTCATTGCACTTAGAGAGAAATGACGTTCTGAGGATTTTGGAAGCAACGTGTCCACATCACTGCTGAAAAATACGCGAATTAGGAGTAAAGATCGGCACAGCCAAGCATGAGAAGCACATTGGACGCACACGAAGTTTTGTTAACCAACATGGGACTGGCACTATTAACCGCACGACGCTGGTGAATATGTTGAGAGTTGAATCTGAGCGCCTATTAATGTTTCGGGAATGCTGTGAAGATAATCTACTCATGCTGTGAAGATAATCTAACTCATTAATTATAACTCATTCAAATACAGAGCTTCTGTAAAGATTAGGAATGAAGAGAGAGAGAGAGAGAGAGAGAGAGAGAGAGAGAGAGAGAGAGAGAGAGAGAGAGAGAGAGAGAGAGAGAGAGAGAGAGAGAGAGAGAGACTTATTTTAAGAAATTTAGGGGGAAGAAAAGATCAGTGAAATAGTCCGGCCTTATTAAAAGGCATAACGCTCTTTAAGAAACCAGACTGGAGGGAAAAGATAAACGCAGCGAGCAAGAGGCAGACAGCGATTCAAGTGGGAGACCATAAAAAACACCAAGAGGTGGACAAACAGCAGTCTGATAGACCATACAACTAAAAACACCAGACCGAAGGTTGTGGGGACCCACTACAGCCAACCTTCAACCCGTCTTTCTGTTGTTTACATTTTTTTAAAAATATATATATCTTTTTTAGTAGCATTAACGTAGTATTTTACATTCACTATAGAAATTCACTGTAGTGTTTTTACTACTTAAACAAAAAACAGTGTTTTACCTTTTATTTTTGAGTAGTAGTGTTTTTATATTGTTAAAAAAAATATTAAATATTGTTTGCTATATTTATAGTATTGCTTGAGTACTTGTAGTAGTATTTTATTTTCTGAAGTATTTATATATCACTATGTCTTAACCAGTGAGCATAGGCCTGTTTTTGCTGAATGGAGCAGACATAGAACCACCAATTAGGCATTGGTTATCCCCCCCCCCCCCCAACCCCCCGCACCCGAGATTGACGTCCAGTGATTTACAAGAGACACTATTCGGATGTGAATAGCAGGAATAAATTCCTGAAAACCCATCCATTCCTATACAACAGTTATTTTGAAGACCTGATGCAGCCTGACGTCCAGTGTTATTTTGAACACCTGACGCTTATGATGCAGCCTGACGTCCAGTGTTATTTTGAACACCTAACGGTTATGACGCAGGCCTGACGTCCAGCGTTGTTGGTTTAATGGGTAACACGTGGACTGAGAAAGCGATGAGGTCCTTGGGAAACTCTGCGATAGACGTATTTGAGAGAGGTCACAGATGTTGGACTTAGGTAGGAAGGTGCTTCGCTGGACGTTGGGCACATTAACACCTAGGGGACTGAACTGCCAACACAGTTTCGTCTAAAATCATAGGGGATTGAACTGTCCACACAGTTTTATCTAAAACCCTCCAGTTACGGCCCCTACAGCGGTTCAACCAGCATACCCGAAAGGGATGCTTTTGCTTATAATTGTGACTAGGTAATGTGCTCTATATAAAATGTCTGAGCACTGTGTGCCACCAAAAGCCACGAAGAGGACTCCTCCAGTGTTAATGCAATTAAAGGAGACAGACCCACATGCTGTTCTGACCGTAGAGGTAGTCGTCTACCGGCGAGCCAATGGGCCATCGATGTAAGTAAGATATTGGACTGGATTCGATATCAAGTATCGACGAGATTTCACTGGATACAACGGAATTGAGGTATCGACTGCTAGCCCTCAGTGACGCATGAAAGGTGCAACGTTCACGTTTTGTTTGTTTTTGTTATACTGTGAAGCTTGCTAATATGCTTTTCGTTCGGTTTTATATCTTTTCTGAGTAAGATTACGACGACGATGCGGATGATGATGTAACCGGTTTGGTACACAATGAGTTGCCCAGGGTCCAGTGTTTCGAACAGTGCGCCTGCCTATTTTAGTCACGCCTCAACTCCTTTCTTGTTTCTCTCCACTAGCAAGTTGCTTATGGTTCAAATAAGTCAAATAACCTTAAAAAAAAAAAAAAAACTATGACCAAGAAGCTCAAGACGCGCATAGGTACGACTGAACGTTTCGACCGGAGCTTTTATCAACACTGAAAGAAGTAGAATCCTACGTCTCACCGTCAGATGGGAGAGGCAAACAAAGATCGCTCCAAGTCGAGGAGGCCCCTAACAGAGAACTCACCTAGAGAAACAAATACAGGGTTATTGGAAATGATTGCTGGAATTTCAAACTGTTGTTATTATTATTTTTTTGTTTTGTTATTGAGTCAGTAACCGTCAGTTGTAAACCCCTTGGCTCGGTAGTATGGATATCGCAGCCTTTCGGCCTTGATTCCATGATAGACACTGTAATTCTGGGAAAAATGTGGCTTTTCTGCCTACCCCCGAGCGCGAACTCGGACCACAAGGAGTTTGTCATCCGGTCGCCGCGCAGGCTGGTTTAACCAACTGTGCTAGCGCGCCAGGAACACTGTTTAAAAAAAAGAAGAATTTAATGAATATGCGCTCCACACGGAAATTTTTTTTTTCTACTCAATTTCAGATCTATTTATACCCAAAAACTGTTTCCAGTATTTTTTTTTTTTTGGCAAAGTAAAATAATCAAAATTTTAAAACTATAAATGGTGGTCTCAACGTTGAGAAGCTAGCTCTCCAGCGAGATACGCCTGGCCAAGTAGAAGGAGCCTGAACCAAGAGGAAAACACCATAAACATAAGGGCAGGAGGAGCCCAGTTTGAAAGAGGAAAGGATCAAGCGGTCTGACCTGTGGGAAAGAGGATTAAGCCAGCGAACTGAAGCAAAGAACAGAACTTTAGCCACAAAAGTGGCGCAAATAAATCGAATAACCGGAGACTGTTGGCAGCTTCGGCTAGCCAACAGCAGGTTAAACGCAGAACTGTTTATGATGGGTTTTACCCCCATATCTGGGTTTTTATTTGACGCCTTGGGTTCAGATTTTGAAATTTAGGTTTAAAAAAAAAATTATATCCTTGTATAAAAGTGGGTAAATGTTTCGTTTCGTAACTATAAAATTTGTACTTTTCAACAATCTGGGTTTTTGTGTGTGCTTGTGTGTATTTTTGCCTATGCATTGCTTGGGTTTTTGTTGAACTTAGCTGGGTTAATCCAAAAAATCCCATGGGCAGCCCTGGTTGATTGTGGATTGAATAGCTTTTTTTTTAAATACAGACCCATGAGTTTATATTATGCCAAAAGCAATGGGAATTTTTTAAAATGGGAACGGATTAGTCATTATCCCTTTATTTCTTATGGGAAAATTCGTTTTGTATACTTACTATTTAGTATTACTGCTGTATGGTATACGCACTATTTAGTATACGTCATGTTGTGCGTACGTACTGTTTGGTATACGTACCATTGGTATAGTACTATTTGGTAAACGTACTGTTTGGTATACCCACAGTTTGGTGTGCATACTGTATGATATACGTCCAAGGATCAGGAACGAATTAAGTGCGTGTACCGAAGTACCACTGTATTTGTTTATACATTTCACATTGCTTTTAAATTCTTATTATAAGCATTTGCCATTCAGCAATCAGTAGTCATCATCATCATTATGACACAATTAAGTAGGACTGGAGCTCCTTAAGCCCCCCCCCCCCAGCTTTTGTATGAGTGCTGGGACAACCCTTAACCACCCCCTCCCCCACCCCCCCCCCCCCCATATGTCTTCTATGTGTATGTAGTACTACTTGAAAGAGAAACAAAACCCGTTGTTTTTTGCCCCCGAGAAGCGAAATCTTCATTATTTTAGCGGAAGCCATGTTTGCGAATAAAACAGTCAGCCTTCGGAGTAGACCTAGACACAAGATGCAATTGATTATTTAATTGAGGAAGACAACCTCGGGGAAATAACTTGTTCTCTCACTGAGTGTTCTGTTCGCACAAAGACGTATGGCTGTCTCGAGGTGGTAAATTCTGTTTCTATTCAATCGACGAAAAGGAAATGACAGGCAACGACGATGACTAAGCAGCTGATGAAACCAGTCAGAGAATGAGTGGATATTTTATTGTGGATAGTGGAGACATAGGAGGACGATGGTTAAGGTTTTTGCTCTTGTTTGAGTCTGAGGCGTTAATCATATGTACAATAGTCCTGAAGGGGCGAATGACAACCAGTTACTATGCAGCTCTGTGGCGTATAGGTTAGTGAACGGTAGTGTCACAGTACTTGATGTACCAGGGTTCTGTTTGCGCGGTGGGTTGTGTGTGTGTGTGTGTGTGTGTGTGTGTATGTGTTGCGGGCAGGGGTGGGGCATTAGTATGAAAGTCACTGATGTTGAGCTTTGGGAGAGAACTAAGTTCCAGTGACTACGGAGGTGAAGAATAGACGAGGGCATTGTATAGGACTCACGTTGAGAAAGCCTGTTAACAGTATAACTAGAATGTCTTGGCGCTGGAACCCAGAAGAGCATATAAATTAAGCATATAGAGAAAGGATCTAGATAATAAAGTTAAAAAGGTAGGATAGGCATGGTGTAACTGCATGCGATAGAAAAGGACAGGACGGTGTGGCGTAAGTTGGTTAAGGGTCTGTGCTCCACTGGGGCATAAATAGCAGAAGAAGAACTATGAGAGTCAGCCTATGGGAAAGATTAGAGCTTCACATATTATTTGCAAAGACAGCAGTGAATATACATACCCATTGCTGTCAACCCTCTTTGGGTAGAAGGTACATGAATATTGTTGACATCTGTTATTCTCAGTCGGTAGTGCTTGTTTACTGTTGCAGATCTGTCGATTCTAATATGGTGTTTTGGGTTTTTGGTTTCGAGTTATCAATCTCTACCCGTGGGGACAGCGGGGTACAACACAATAATACTCGATGTAGCCGTTACAGGGACGCTAATTACACATTCTTTAGCTGAACTGAGCTGAGTTGAGTTAGGACCGACAGCCGGTATCGGTTTGCTTAAGTGCTCATCTTGTTTGCCCACGGAGCCTTCTTCACACTGGTGCAGCACTAGCCAGTCTGTCTGCTTTTTCGCTGTCGAGCACATCTGCTCACCCTTAGTAGATTGAATGTGGTATCTGGGAATTTTCGCTGTCGAGCACATCTGCTCACCCTTAGTAGATTGAATGTGGTATCTGGGAATTTTCGCTGTCCAGCACATCTGCTCACCCTTAGTAGATTGAATGTGGTGTCTGGGAATTTTCGCTGTCCAGCACATCTGCTCACCGTTAGTAGATTGAATGTGGTATCTGGGAATTTTCGCTGTCGAGCACATCTGCTCACCCGTATCTGGGATTTTTCTCGAGCACATCTGCTCACCCTTAGTAGATTGAATATGGTATCTGGGAATTTTCGCTGTCCAGCACATCTGCTCACCGTTAGTAGATTGAATGTGGTATCTGGGAATTTTCGCTGTCGAGCACATCTGCTCACCCTTAGTAGGTTGAATGTGGTATCTGGGATTTTTCGCTGTCGAGCGCATCTGCTCACCCTTAGTAGATTGAATGTGGTATCTGGGAATTTTCGCTGTCCAGCACATCTGCTCACTGTTAGTAGATTGAATGTGGTATCTGGGAATTTTCGCTGTCCAGCACATCTGCTCACCGTTAGTAGATTGAATGTGGTATCTGGGAATTTTCGCTGTCCAGCACATCTGCTCACCCTTAGTAGGTTGAATGTGGTGTCTGGGATTGGCCAGTGGAATGGCATGCATGGTTTCTGAGGTTTCAGATCTTCGTGTAACAGTTAGGGGGATTGAGGGGTGGTGGTGGGAGATGAATGTAGTTAGGTATGATCGAGGTAGTCAGCATATTGACTGACTGGCGCTTTGCTAAAAACAAATATAGCAAGTTATACATGGTGTCCATTTTAGGTTAGGTCGACCTGAGCGACAAGGTCATTTTTTGAAGAAAAAATCCGCTTCGATGCAGATTAGAACCCAAGACCTTTAGGCGTATAGCCACCAAGCGTCTACTATACTCTCTACGCCACCGCGGTTCCCCACTGCCTCAGGCTTTGGCGAGTTAAATCTGAATTAGTGGTTGTTTAACTCTGCTGCTATAGGATTTCTATGGCATTTGGCTGCATATCTTTCTTGAAACCTAAATCGTCTGTTTTTTTGTCTTTTTGTAATTTTCATTTTATTTTTAATCGGAAACCACATTCCTGCTGCTGTTAAATTTTTCTCAGCTTGTCTGCATATTATCCATTTTTCACACCCACAAAACAAGTACAAATGTTATATAACATGTAACTACTCTTTGTTCAAAATGCATTTGACATCTTTTTATTGGCATGTATTTCTTCTTGCAATTTTTTTTTATGCCTTGATGATTCTAGTCTCAATCTCTACGAGCCATCTTGCGTCTCATAATAGGACTGTTCCCAGATAGTTGTACCAGTTACTTTTATTCTGCACAGGGAGAAGTCAGTGTATGTGTTCTTTGTGTACGCTCTGCTTCTATTAAACAGTACAGATCATATTCAGTGAGTCAATAAATACTCTATCGTTTTCTTAACCCATACTGTTCGCCGTCTCCAACGGAGAGAGCGAGGGAGATAGAGAGAGATGGAGGGAGGGAGAGCGAAAAAGAGAGAGAGATAGAGAGAGAGAGAGAGAGAGAGAGAGAGAGAGAGAGAGAGGAAGAAAAAGCAGAAAAAAAAGAAGAAGAAGAAGAAGAAGAAAATAGGCATACAGGCCGACAAACAGAAGTAATTGAAAATTGGAGCAAGTTCATCAAGCATTCGTTTAGATTGGTAATTATTGTCGATTTGCCTAGCAGTTCCCTCGTTTGCAAGGCCTCCAATTGTGCGGCAGCACGCACACACACGCGCGAGTGCTCACATATAAACGCACCTGCGCTGTCATCAAACAATCAGATCTGTGTAATTGTGTTTGCAGATTGATCTTGTGACCCGCCGGGAGTTGTGCAGACCGTGCATGCCCTTATCTGTGTCAGCTTTCTAACTCGGTGTTGCTCGATGTCCTCTTAGCTCTGTCATGAAACTAGACGTGTTTGTTGACGTCAAGTCTTGTATCCAGGCCAGGCTCGTGTGGATTTCCAGCTGTAATTTAATTGTTCACTCTTGTTCCAGTGAGAGCCTCCGTGGTGTAGCGGCTTCATTCCTTGTTTGTGCGAAAAAAAAAAATTAAAATTGTCACGTTCAGTCAGAATCCTAAAAAAAAAGCGCGGAAGGGGGGGGGGGCTTTTGGTTATAATTATGACTTTGGTTTTTGCGCCAATACAAAACAGCTTAACACAGATAGCATACATCCCTGCCTCACTCCTGTATTGACTGTTAACACATCAGACATGCCTTCTGGTGTTCTCACGGCGTTTTGGGAAGTGTTGTACATGGCCACCAGAGTTGCCACTTTTCTTTGACAAAAAAAAAAAAAAAAAAACAACATCCAAAACGGAGTCAAAAATATCTAAAAATATCTAAATGTGCGTGAAAAACATCTAGAAAAAACACTCAAATGGAAAGAGTCACAAATTACATAGCAATTGATATGACTTACCCTATAGAATCATGTCCTCGTCTTTACTGAAGTCTGCTTTACAAGATCCACAGAATAAACTTAGCTTGGATGATGAAGTTAAAGCTTCAGTTCCAAAATGACTCTGGCATGCTTTAGCTGTTCCAATTTCTGTTAATACCCAGTCAGGGAGCTGATAAGTGGAACAGCCTTTTCCTACTTTTATCAGGCCGAATTTTATTGCCAAGATAGCATTTAAGAGGTCAAATTTCATCATGTTTCTTAGGTTAGATTGAATAAATTCACTCCAAATAAAAAACATATAGAAAAACAGCTAGAAAACATCTACCATCTAAACGTCAAAAACGCCATCTAAATGCAAGGAACAAATCTAAATCTTGATGTAATACATCTAAAGTGGCAACACTGATGGCCACGATGTTATCTTGCAACTGTTCTTGAATCCCATAATGCATCCGATGGTCGTGGGGTTCAGGTCAGGACGGAGCCGGACCTCTTATTTTTAGAATTAGTCAGGACACCGCGCGCTGTCTCTGTTGACCTCTCTGAAGACAAAGCAAAGCCGCGGACGGACGTCGGTGACTTTGCAGAGAAGTTTCACCCCAACAAAGTACAGGCAAGCCGTAACAGAATTGTCTGGAATGACCAGACAGTGTCACATTTCCGAAACACCCTGGGGAGAAGGCAGTTTTAAAAAGGGTAGGAAATTATAGGAAGAGAAGAAAAAGGGGGGTAAGAAAAAACATCAATAAATATTTTGTCAGCTTTACAGAATCAGTTACAGTGAACAGACAAAGGACGTCGCGGCGATTAGCCTTCATCAGTAAACAAAGACAACACAGCACACATGCAAAAATAAACACTAACTATGAAATGACTACACTGGACTGTTATGTACTAATTAAATTATACTTATCTGGGTTTCCAGTAAACTCAAAAAGTAATGAACTGGTCATGTACTGACCTATATATCATCACAACGCGGACGGGAATTGAAACTGGGCCAGTAGCCTGGATAGAGGGAAGAGTTAACGCCAGTAGTAATGGGAGAAGGGAAACAGACAAGAAGAAGGCAGAAGCAAAGCTCTTCGGGCAGATTTCTAAAGTCAGACCAGATGAGTCTCAGGTCCCGGTAGCGAAAACAGACATAGCCAATAACAGTTGGCTCTTTTCCTGTTCTTTCATATGAGACAGTTCGTTTGGTGTACGTACTGATTGAGTATACGTCCAAGGATCGAGGCGCCACTGTATTTTTTTTTACCCGCCAGCAAAGCACTATAGTCACCCATTCGCTCGCCGGTAAACGAATTCGTCGCCGGTCGAGACAGTATTTGGGTCTGTCTCCTTCGATCGCATTAACACTGCAGGAGTCCTTCTCGTGTTTCTTGGCGGCGTGCAAAGCTAATAGCCATTATGTATGGCGCACATAACCTAGGCACAATTGTAACCGTGACGATGTTTTTTCCCCTCAAGCAAAGCACTAACTGCACGGTAACTATACTATGTGTCGGAGAACCCGTCTTTTCCACACCACGTACATAAATAAATGTGCAAGACTGGTATGGAAGTTTCACACACCGTGTACATAAATAAATCTGCAAGACTGGTATGGAGGTTTCACACACCGTGTACATAAATAAATCTGCAACACTGGTATGGAGGTTTCACACACCGTGTACATTAATAAATCTGCAAGACTGGTATGGAAGTTTCACACACCGTGTAAAAAAATTAATCTGCAAGACTGGTATGGAAGTTTCACACACTGTGTAAATAAATAAATCTGCAACACTGGTATGGAAGTTTCACACACCGTGTACATAAATAAATCTGCAACACTGGTATGGAAGTTTCACACACCGTGTACATAAATAAATCTGCAACACTGGTATGGAAGTTTCACACACCGTGTACATAAATAAATCTGCAAGACTGGTATGGAAGTTTCACACAATGTGTAAATAAATAAACCTGCAAGACTGGTATGGAAGTTTCTCGCACCGTGTACATAAATAAATCTGCAACACTGGTATGGAAGTTTCACACACCGTGTACATAAATAAATCTGCAACACTGGTATGGAAGTTTCACACACCGTGTACATAAATAAATCTGCAAGACTGGTATGGAAGTTTCACACACTGTGTAAATAAATAAATCTGCAAGACTGGTATGGAAGTTTCTCGCACCGTGTACATAAATAAATCTGCAAGACTGGTAGGGAAGTTTCACACACCGTGTACATAAATAAATCTGCAAGACTGGTATGGAAGTTTCACACATCGTGTACATAAATAAATCTTCAAGACTGGTTTGGAAGTTTCTCGCACAGTCTATATAAATAAATCTGCAAGACTGGTATGGAAGTTTCTCACACCGTGTACATAAATAAATCTCCAAGACTGGTATGGAAGTTACACACGCCGTGTACATAAATAAATCTGCAAGACTGGTATGGAAGTTTCTCACACCGTGTACATAAATAAATCTGCAAGACTGGTATGGAAGTTTCACACGCCGTGTACATAAATAAATCTGCAACACTGGTATGGAAGTTTCACACACCGTGTACATAAATAAATCTGCAAGACTGGTATGGAAGTTTCTCACACCGTGTACATAAATAAATCTGCAAGACTGGTATGGAAGTTTCACACCTTAAAAAAAAAAAAACATGTTCTTTCTCCATAATGAACGCTGGCTATAGTGTGCCCACTGTTGTCATTAGAAATATTACGTTATGAAGCCTCATTTTATGTAGTGAGGCCTTAATCTCTTCCATATTGTGACTGGCGTACCATTGTCCGACATCGACGAGAGCGGTTTTGTTGTTGTTGCTGTTGCCTTTTAATAGACCGCCCGCTGTGGTAATCGAACGATGGTTCTTGAGGATCATATACTATTTAGATGTGATCAGGTAATGATCCTCTTGATCAAATACCGACTGGCTGCGATTATGACAGCTTGGTAATGCTTCCTCTATTTTAAAGTGTTATTATCATCACCCACCAAGTGCCGATTGGTCTATAAAAATATAGGTCTAGCCCTATGTTCCCAACACGCCTAAAGGCGCAGAAAAGGGACTTGTACTTTTTATTTTCATTGTCGTTGTTCAGTTGTTACTGTTCTATTGTTGTTGTTCCATTGTTGTTGTCCCATTATTGTTGTTCCATTGTTGTTGTTCCATTGTTGTTGTTCCATTGTTGTTGTTCCATTGTTGTTGTTCCATTTTTGTTGTCCCATTGTTGTTGTTCCATTGTTGTTGTTCCATTGTTGTTGTTCCATTGTTGTTGTCCTATTGTTGTTGTCCCATTGTTTTTGTCCCATTGTTGTTGTCGTATTGTTGTTGTTCCATTGTTGTTGTTCCATTGTTGTTGTTCCATTGTTGTTGTTCCATTGTTGTTGTCCCATTGTTGTTGTCCCATTGTTGTTGTCCCATTGTCGTTGTCCCATTGTCGTTGTTCATTTGTTACTAATCTATTGTTTTTGTTCCATTGTTGTTGTCCCATTGTTGTTGTTCCATTGTTGTTGTTCCATTGTTGTTGTCCCATTGTTGTTGTCCCATTGTTGTTGTTCCATTGTTGTTGTCCCGTTGTTGTTGTCCCATTGTTGTTGTCCCATTGTTGTTGTTCCATTGTTGTTGTCCCATTGTTGTTGTCCCATTGTTGTTGTCCCATTGTTGTTGTCCCATTGTTGTTGTCCCATTGTCGTTGTTCATTTGTTACTAATCTATTGTTTTTGTTTCATTGTTGTTGTCCCATTGTCGTTGTCCCATTGTCGTTGTTCATTTGTTACTAATCTATTGTTTTTGTTCCATTGTTGTTGTCCCATTGTTGTTGTCCCATTGTCGTTGTTCATTTGTTACTAATCTATTGTTTTTGTTCCATTGTTGTTGTCCCATTGTTGTTGTCCCATTGTCGTTGTTAATTTGTTACTAATCTATTGTTTTTGTTCCATTGTTGTTGTCCCATTGTTGTTGTCCCATTGTTGTTGTCCCATTGTTGTTGTCCCATTGTTGTTGTCCCATTGTCGTTGTTCATTTGTTACTGTTCTATTGTTGTTGTCCCATTGTTGTTGTTCCATTGTTGTTGTTCCATTGTTGTTGCCCCATTGTTGTTGTTCCATTGTTGTTGTCCCATTGTTGTTGTTCCATTGTTGTTGTCCCATTGTCGTTGTTCATTTGTTACTAATCTATTGTTTTTGTTCCATTGTTGTTGTCCCATTGTTGTTGTTCCATTGGTGTTGTCCCATTGTTGTTGTCCCATTGTTGTTGTCCCATTGTTTTGGTCCCATTGTTGTTGTTCCAGCGATATGATCATGTTAGGTGTGTACTCCCCGTCTTTCTCATTGTTTGTTAATGCTTGTCTTATTATTTCTAATTGAATATTTCTTGTCTGTGCTGTAGCTGGTTTTCCCCTGCCCCCAAACCACTCACTTGTTGAGGGCAATGAATGGTTAGCTCGCAGATTTTCCCCCGCAGTTTGTTGTCTATGTTGGAAACCAGATTTCTATATCGATCTCAGAATTCTTCCAGTGCTGGAAATGAATGGAAAGCGAAATAATGTTTGTGTTTCATATATTTCTTGTTGTGTGTGTTTCGGCGTGCGATCCCCCACCCCCCTTTCCACATTTTCTCGTTTCCTCTCCCTTGTAGAAAAAAAGGGAGGGGGGGGGGAGGGGGTTATTTGAGAAGAATTTGTTTAATATTATTCATGCCCTCAGAGAAATGGGAAGAGTGGAGAACTTAGGGGGCAATAAATCCACATCACTCGCCAGAAAGATAGACTAGGGAGTCAAGATCGGCATAGCAAACAAAAAACGAGATGCACACCAGGCACATCAAAGGATTTGTTATGTTTATGTTTATTCGACGAATCAACATCATGGCACACGGGTGCAACCCACAAGTGCGACGTTCTAACTTTAACTTGAGTCTCAAGCATCTCCGCGCATTTCACTAACTCCGTTGCACCGGCGACGATCCTGAAATACTTCGGGTAGATTTTTAGCTCCAAATTTTGCCCGGGCATCACCGGTAGGCTACTCTTTTCGATTTCCATATGCCAAGGGATTGTTTACGTGGGCAGCAATACACGCGGGCCTCCGATCTTACTGCCCAGAGACCAGGGGAAAATTACTAGAAGTCCACGTAAACAAAATTCCAGCCTTCACCGGGGCTTAAACCCAGGACCTCCAGCACTCGAGGCGGACACCATACCTCGAGACCACGCAGCCCTAGGACTGGTACTGTTAGCCACCGGACTCTGGGGTTCACACTAAGGGGAGGATCTGAGCACATTTTGACATGTCTGGAGTGCAATGGTGATAAGCCAACTAACTAACTAACTAACTAACTAACTAACTAACTAACTAACTAACTAACTAACTAACTAACTAACTAACTAACTAACTAACTAACTAAAAACCAACTAACTAACCAACTAAGCAGGCAGGCACTAACTAACTAACTAACTAACTAACTAACTAACTAACTAACTAACTAACTAACTAACTAACTAACTAACTAACTAACTAACTAGCTAACTAACTAAACCAACCATCCAACCAACCAGGCAGGCAGGCAGGCAGGCTGACTAACTACCTAAATGACTGACTAACTAGCTAGCTAGCTAGCTAACTAACTAACTAACTAACTAACTAACTAACTCAACAAACTCAACTCAATTCAACAAACTCAACTCAATTCAACAAACTCAACTCAATTCAACAAACTCAACAAATTCAATAAACACAACTCAATTCAACAAACTCAACTAACTAACTGTTTATTCCACTTGTGTGCTGTGAAGTTAATTTATTTTGTATTATTTCGTTGCTCACACTTTTCTTTCTTTAAAATTGACCGTTGCTCCCAGGTCGAGCCAACCTATAAGGTAATGCCCTGGAAAGTAAAGACGGTTAATGCGATGCTGACCGCATCGCCCATCGAGTGTCGATTGGTCTATACAAATACGGTACGAGTCTAGCATCATATAACTGATGCGCCTTTGGTTTAAAACTGGTACTGTACTTTTCTTTAGTTCATTCCTTCCTTGTTTTACGAAAAAAAAGTAAAATTGTCACTTTCAGCCAGCCTACTCAAAAAAAAAAAAAATGGGGAGGTCGGAGGGCTTTTGGTTATAATAATGACTTTGGTTTTTGCGCCATATAGAACAGCTTAACACAGATAGCATACATCCCTGCCTCACCCCTGTATTGATTGTAAACATATCAGACATGCCTTCTTGTGTTCTCACTGTGGTTTGGGAAGTGTTGTACATGGCTATGATGTTATCTAGCAGCTGTCCTTGAATCCCATAATCTTTAATAATAGCCCATAGTTTGTTTCTGTCTACTCTGTCAATATTCAGTTCATCGACATTTTCAATGCTTTTTTTTCGCAAACGTGTCGTAGTGTAAATAAGGCGTCTGTGCAACCTTTTCCCTTCCTGAGGCCAAATTGTGATGTACGTAGGTCCTGTTCGGCCATAGGTTTAACTCTCTGTTCTAATAATTTCGCATACATTTTTCATATGTGGCTCGAGAGTGATATACCCCTCTACTATGCACAGTCTTTTGTGTTACCTTTCTTTTTCCAAAATGGTATTATCAGTGCCTGCTGTCAGTCAAAGGAAACTTTCCTTTCTTCCCATGCTGTATCAAAAGTTCTTGTTAACCATTTGAGGCCAGTTTTGACACATGCTTGAATAGCTTCTGAAGTTATTCCATCGAAACCAGGTGCTTTGTTTTTAGGAATGGTCTGTATGACAGCTTTTACTTCTAATGTTAACAAGTTTGGTTCATGTAGGTCACTACTTTTAGGTACAGAACTGATGTTATCTACCTCGTTTTCGGGGCTGAGTAGTTCTTTAAAATATTTTGCCCAAATTGCTAGCCTTTGATGTGGATTAAATACAGGACTGTCTCTCTTGATGTTTGTAATGGTGGGTGGATTATAGCACTCATCTCTTGCACTCATATTTTTAAGCTGTTTGTAAAATTCTCTAGGGGAACTTCTACTAAGTGAGGCCATCTGTTCTCCAAACGTGTTCCATGACTCATGTTTAGGAGCTTTGATCTTTCTTAAGCATCTCTTCTTATCAATCTCTATGTAACATAATCTTGTTTACATTTTGATTTAATCCATTTTTCGTATGCTTCCTTCTTTTGACATCGTTATTTCATAATGCCGTATTTAATCGTTTGTCTTGTCCTAATTTTTTGGTTCCACATTTATTTTTAACGAGTGTTGAGTAATGCCGATGTGACGTTTGCCCATTCATTCTGTTTATTTGAGTGCTCGGCAGGAAGGTTATCAAACAGCTTTTTGATGTCTTCTTCAAATTGGCTTTTGACAATGTTGTCATGTAACTTCCGCATATTGGCGACTTCTGTTTTTAACTTCTTGCATCTTATTTTCTTGTGGTCTGTTTTCTTTATTACTGTCACTTGTTTATGGTCAGTATCAGTGATTGTGTTTGTTTGTGCTCTTGAGTCCAGTAATTGTCTTCCTTATTAGAAGAATGTCGATCAGAGATGCGTGGTCTGTGTTACTGCATTTACACCAAGTTTTGATGTGAGTGCTCCCATGTTGGAAAAGACTTTCTGTTATTATTAGTCCGTGTTCGGAACACAGATTGAGCGGGGATTCGCCATTACTATTACATTGCGTCTCCACATCGCTGAATGGTTCCATGCAATCTTTCCATGGTGTTCTTCTTTTACCTACTCTGCCGTGAGGATCCTTTGGGAGCGAGTGAAAGTGCCGATGAACAGATAGATCATTATGGTCTGAGGAGAATGGCACTGCGAGGAGTTACAATGGGATCTGGTCGACGCTCAACACTCAGGGGAAAGGCGAGACGGATTTACAATCTCAGTTACTGGTACCATCAGAATTGTAACTCTTCGCTTGCTGCTGAAGATGGGGACGGAGCGCTTATGGGGGAGTCCTGAGTGCTGTGATGTCGATTTTTAATTCAACATTCAAAAAGGGTGTCATAAAATTAGGAGTTTACGGAAGTCGGAAGTGCTAGACCTAAAGGCGCAGAAATCGCAGCTTACCTATAAATAGTAACGCAACCTGCCATCCGCATGTTTACATGGAAACACAGAAGTAGAAAAAAAGAATGTGAAGAAGAGGAAGAAGAACACTGGAAGATGAAGAAGAACAATGTATTTTCATAGTCTTCACAATCAGAAGAGCAGTTGTATCCTGGCAACGTAGCCCGTCTGTTGGCTCATTACTAAGTCGTGTTCGTGATTTCCTGTAGCGCCAAGCCAGTGTACGGTTACCAGTCTCACAAGCCAGATCTTGCCGTGTTTACCAGAGTTTTTCAAATATTATTGATTGTAAACACGGGCTGGTCGGCAGAAAAGAAGGAAATAATAAGAGAACAGAAGAATGGGTGATGAGGGCAAGCTAAGAAAGAAAGATAAGAAGAATAAAGGAATGAAGGAAAGAAAAGGTGAAATAATTAAAGATATAAAGGTAACAAATACGAAATAATTATAGAAAGAAAACCATGAAAGATGATTAAGACAAACGAAGAGAGGCGAAAAGACACGAAGGAAGAAGATGTATCTATTAAAGCAATACCACGTTAAAATGAGTTCATTAATATTACCTACCTGTCGGCACTCAGTAGAGTTTTGAAGAGAAAAATATCGCAGAAATAAACTCCCCCCCCCTATCTCTCTCTCTCTCTCTCTCCCTCCCTCATTGCCCCCTTCTCTCTCTCTCTCTCTCTCTGTAATTGTGTGTGTGTGTGTGTGTGTTTTAATACAATCGGCTATCAAACATAATGGGCACACGGGTGAAACCCATAGAGTGCTCCCTTCTACTTCCTAAATCAAGTCTGAGTCTGAAGAATCTCATGCGCAGTGTACAATTCCGTTGCATGGCGGCGAGGATCCTGAATCTACTTTTGTAGATTTTCGAATCAAAATTTTGCTGACAGCGCCGTTGGGCTACTCTTTTCCATTTCCAACTACTAAGGGATTTTGTACTTGCGCAACAATACACACGGGCGTCAGGTTTTACTACCCAGAGACCAGGGGAAAATTACTAGAAGTCCACTTGAAAAAATCACCGGGGCCTGTACCAGGGACTTCTAGCACTCGAGGCGGACGCCACGCCTCGATTCTACGCAGCACCCTATGTGTGTGTGCGCGCGTGTGTATACGTGCGTGCGTGTGTGTGTGTGCGCTCGCCGAGTATCCACCCCGAACTGCTGCCTGACAAGTTTCACACCCTGAGGTAAGAAGATCTCAGTCTGGATGGCAGACCAACAGGACGTGAAGGTTTGATGTCACAAGACAGCAAGTCCAGTGCCGGTGGCGAACCAACAAGGGTAGGCCCAGATACTGCGTTCAACCTCCAACGAACGAACATTTTTTTTAATTTTCTAAGGGTCACAAATTGGGCACGCAGACCCGTCTTACATTCGGCCCTTTCAAACACTCATCTTTCACACAGTATTTGTATTTTATCAATAAAGCATTGTATGCTCATTTTATAAGACGCATATTATGAATGTCAAGAAATGAAAATCATGGGTGGTAAAATGCACGCGCACACTCGCGCTCACATACACACGCCCACTCACTCACTCACTCCCCTGGTTCCCATGTTATGCACAGTCGATCTAGCAGTTAATGGTATTTAAGGAATTACTCTTCTTTCGTCTCTCCTCTCAAGGTTCTTCCCTTTTTCTTTCTCTCTCTTCTTCTTCTTCCTTCTTCTCTCACTTCTTTCTTTCTCTACTTCTTCTTCTCTTCTCTCTCTCGTTTTCTCTCTTCTCTTTTCTCTCTTCTCTTCTTCTTCTTCTTCTTTTCTTTCTTCTTCTCTCTTTCTTCTTCTCTCTTCTTTTTCTCTTCTTCTTCTTTTCTTCTTCTTTTCTTTCTTCTTCTCTCCTCTTTTCTTTCTTCTCTTCTTTCTTCTTCTTCTTCTTCTTCTTCTTTTCTTCTTTCTTCTTTCTTCTTCTTCTTCTTCTTCTTTCTTCTCTTCCTTCTTCTTCTTCTTCTCTTCTTCTTCTTCTTCTCTTCTTCTCTTCTTCTTCTTTCTTCTTCTTCTTCTCTCTCTTCTCTCTCTTCTTCTTCTTTCTTTCTCTTCTTCTTCTTCTCTTCTTCTTCTCTTCTTCTCTTCTTCTCTTCTCTTCTCTTCTTCTTCTCTTCTCTTTCTCTCTCTCTCTCTTCTTCTCTTCTCTCCTTCTCTTTCTCTCTTCTCCTTCTCCTCTTCTTCTTCTCTCTCTTCTTCTCTCTCTTCTTCTCCTCTTTCTTCTCCTCTTCTTCTCCTCCTCTTCTTCTCTCTCTCTCTTCTTCTTCTTCTTCTCTTCTTCTTCTTCTCTTCTCTTCTTCTTCCTTCTTTCTCTCTCTCCTCTTCTCTCTTTCTTCTTCCTTCTCTCTCTCTTCTTCTCTTTTCTTCTTCTCTCTTCTTCTTTCTTCTTCTTCTCTTCTCTCTTCTTCTTCTTCTCTTCTCTCTTCTCTCTCTTCTTTCTCTTCTTCTCTTCCTCTTCTTCTTCTTCTTCCTCTCTTCTTCTTCTTCTTCTCTTCTTCTTCCTCTCTTCTCTCTTCTTCTCCTCCTTCTCTTCTTCTCTTCTTCTCTTCTTTCTTCTTCTCTTCTTCTCTCTTCTCCTTCTTCTTCTCTTCTCTCTCTCTCCTCCTCTCTTCTTCTTCTTCTTCTTCTCTTCTCTCCTCTCTCTCTCTCTTCTTCTCTCTTCTTCTTCTTCTTCTTTCTTCTCTTCTTCTTCTCTCTCTTCTTCTTCTTCTTCTTCTTCTTCTCCTCTCTTCTCTTCTTCTTCTTCTTCTTCTTCTTCTTCTCTTCTTTCTTTCTCTTTCTTCTTCTTTTCTTCTTTCTTCTTCTCTCTTCTTCTCTTCTCCTTCTTCTCTTCTCTTCTTCTTCTTCTTCTCTCTTCTTCTTCTTCTTCTTCTCTTCTTCTTCTTTCTTCCTCCTCTCTTCTTCTTCTTCTCTCTTCTTCTCTCTTCTTCTTCTTCTTCTTCTCTCTCTCTTCTTCTTCTTCTTCTTCTTCTTCTCTCCTTCTTCTCTTCTTTCTCTTCTCTCTTCTCTTTTCTTCTTCTTCTTTCTTCTTCTCTCTCTCTTCTTCTTCTTCTTCTCTTCTTCTTCTTCTTCTTTCTTCTTCTTTCTTCTTCTTCTCTTCTTCTTCTTCTTCTTTCTTTCTCTCTCTCTTCTCTCTTCTCTCTTCTCTCTTCTCTTCTTCTTCTTCTTTCTTCTTCTTCTTCTTCTTTTCCTCTCTCTCTTCTTCTTCTTCTCTTCTCTTCTTCCTCTTTCTTCTTCTTCTTCTTTCTCTCTTCCTCTCTTCTTCTTCTTCTTCTTCTTTCTTCTCTTCTTCTTCTTCTCTTCTTCTTCTTCTTCTTCTTCTTCTTTCTTCTTCTCTCTTCTTCTTCTTCTTCTTTCTCCTTCTTCTCTCTTTCTTCTTCTCCTCTTCTCTCTTTCTTCTCTCTCTTTCTTCTTCTTCTTCTTCTCTTCTCTTCTCTCTTCTTCTTCTTCTTCTCTCTTCTCTTCTTCTTCTCTCTTCTTCTTCTTTCTTCTTCTCTTCTTCTTCTTCTCTTCTCTTCTCTTCTTCTTCTTCTTCTTCTCTCTTCCTTCTTCTTCTCTTCTCTTTTCTTCTTCT